>JAODAL010003316.1:0-176244 GCA_025379985.1 Phyllomedusa bahiana
CTAACAAATTTTTCCCCGCACCAGCGTTATCTCAGAATGCACCTTAACACAGCGGGCAGGGTGTAACTGACAAACGACCATCTTTCCCCGAGAAGTGGTCATTGAATTTATAAAAAATGAATAAAACTGAAATTTTGTTCCCCCGGGTTGCCGATGTCACCGATATAAAACTGCAGCACTTTGTCGAAAAAGTAAAATACAAATTTCCTCAGTCATCTATTAACATCAGTCATCAATCGCTGCGAATCATTAAAAACCTTTCGGGCCCCCATACAGAAAAATAAAATTTGGGCCCCCACCCATTACTATTTCATTTTTTTAAGATATTTGTAAGCCCCTTTTTGTTTAGGCCCGTGACAGAGTACACCCGATGCCCTGTTGGCCCCCCTGGGTAGAAGCAACTACGGGGCCCTGAAACCCTGGGGTGCCCCCAAAAGCCCCTTTGACAATAAGAAGCCCCGGTATTGGAAATGGCACGGGAAACGGGCAAGGTTCCAATAGGCATTTTTTCTCCTGTCAAGAGCCCAAATCAAAAAGGGGGCCCACGAATGTTAAAAATGGGAATAGAAAGGGGGTTGGGGGCCCCTTTTGTTTTAGCTCAGGGGGCCTTAAAACATTGATGACGGGCGGCACCCCGGCTACCCACTGCACCTCCTATAACTGGGGGCCCTCCCCAGCTAAACCTCCATGTTCCCCTTTTGGGGATGTTCTTGCTGTCACCACAAAAACATGTTCTTGGGCCTGGTGAAAAAAATTGATGGGGGGCCCTCCTCCCATTCCCATGTGTCATTTCCAATACGGGCGTCTTCTTATGTGCAAAGGCCCCTGTAGCAGCTCTACCGCGCCATTGTATATACGCTGTCCTCCTCTTTTCAGTTAGCCATTAAAAGGGAGTGAATTATTTAGCCTGTAAATTTTTTTCCCCGTGACTCTTAAAACCCAAATTTGTTTCACTAAGTTGTTCCACGTATCCATTTTACTTTTTTGGAAGCAAAAGTCTTCCCTCACCTGGATAAAAGATTTAAACCAACATCATTCCCCCTTTACTTTAATGGGGTTTTGGCTCCGGTTGTGTTTTAGGTCCGATTTCTAAAAATTCGGGGTTCGGCACGAACTCTAATTTTTTTGTGCTCGTCTTGCTATCGTACGCGTGACATAGTTTCAGTTTTTCCCTAACACTGGACCTATGGTAAAGTAACCTGAAGTAAATTCTAACTGGACGTCAAACGGAAGTTAGGCTGCAATGGGAGCGTTACATCATCAGACCAGTAAATTAACCGCTTAAAACCCCTTAAATTCCTGAAACTATCCGAACCCTAACTCTAACCTAGGGTTAGGCTTACAGTTCTAGTATTTTTGCTTTGCCAAAAATCAATTTGGGTTGACCCCAACAAAAGCGCAACACTATGTAGTACCCTATTTAATTTATCAATATTTATGCAGTTTGTGTTATAAGACATACAATAGAGAAAACTTCAGTTTTGTATTTAATTTTAATTTGGATCAATTCTCATTAACATGTTAATACAAATTCTTGTGAAAAAAAAACCAGCAAAGGTATCTCTTATCTGTTGCCCCTAAAATGTCACCACCACCAAAGTAGTCAATGTTTGACCTAATACATTAACGATCACCATTTTTAAAATAAATTTGGAGTACTTTTGTGCTCCATACCATGGAGAATTGTATATGACAATACTTGCAAGTTCCTTTCCCAGTGTTTGGCTTATAATATATAAATTTTCCTGATATATGTTTTCCCTCTCTTAATTATCACATTAAGGCTAAGCTTTTGGACTTTGACAGGACAATACATTTAAGAGCATTACACTTTGACATTAACTAATTATCTTAGCAGAGATAAAGGTTATAGTCCATGTCAGAAGACCACTGGTTTACAGAAGCCCCTTTCACTTGGATGATTCATGGTGAAATTCAGGAGTAAAAATAGTAATTCAATAATGTCATGAAATGAGGATGGAGCTTTGTAGGGATGAAATAGTGCACTTAGCTTTTGAGACAATGGATATAACTCAATCAGACCCAGGAAGACTCTTCTAAACTTGCTGGTAAATGTGATTGACAGGACAGGAGTTTCAGCTTGCCTGAAACAAGATGGTATTGTTGAGTTGCTCCTCCAGGCAAGAGATAAACATGCAATTAAGTTATTAGACCAACTAATGCATGGGGCAGGCATGGAGGTCATTTATCAAACACTTTTGGGGTCTAAATTGTTGAAAAACCTTCTTACTACCAGAAATATTCACATTGTATTGAGATGGACTTGTTTAATCTTGACAACAAAGATGGATGAAGAAGTAGATAATGTTGTAAATTTGCCAAAAGGCAAACCATATGAATTTGAGCTTTTCATTTGACCAAGTTTCTATAATAGCTCTTTACTCTCTGTAGTAGAGGAAGAAATTGAAGATATTTATTAGGAAAGGCTGGAGATCATTGGTTCTTTGAAACCATCATGCTGACCATATAATTGTAAGCTTATAATGTTTCTGAATTAGATGCAATTAGTTGCCTACCATTTGAAAATAAATGTCTGATTGAAATGCGAAAAGCCTAGATAAACACTGACTAAAGCCGTTTCCCACGCTTATCATTTCTTTGATTGTATTTCTTGTCCAAAAGCTTTTAGAAAAATTGTGTTAATTTCTGAATTCACTTTCATATCACAGCAAGTGTGGTAGACTCTGGTTGATCTAAGTGAGTAGGATGGCATTTTGTTAAGTTTGAGTTGAACAGCTCGATTTTATCGAACTCGAATCAAACATTTTACTGTTCATTCGAGTAAATGTTCAAGTTCGCCATGGTGTTCGGCACGCCATTTTAATAGTTTTCAGCGCCTTTCTGCACTTTTGGCAGCCATCCAATGGTCAAAAACGTCATCACTGAGGTGTAAGGCTCTCACTGGCTACTAAAGTCACATGACCATGTTATATATATTTCACTGTATTGCGATCTGAACGCCATTTTCAGCGCATTCTCTGTACAGTACAGACTGCTCTCTTTCTGCTTGCTTGTGCCTCCCCCTAAAAAAAAAAAAAAAAAATCTGTCTGCTCGCTTGCAGGCACAAGATTTGTTTATTAGATTTTAGACAGGAAAAGCTGCCATTTAGATGAGTTAAATAGTTAGTTAGGGGTGTGTGCAGCAAGCTTAGGGAATCAAGCTTAGGGAACCCCCTCAGGATGCATGGCCCGTAGCGGCTGCTACCGCTGCACCCCCTATAACTACGCCCCTGCCAGCTGAACCTCCATGTTCCCCGTTGGGATGTTCTTGCTGCCACCACATATATCACATGTACAAAGCTTGCAAGCAGTGGCCTAGCTTGAAGTTCTTGGGCCCTGGTGCACAAAAGTGAAATGGGGCTCCTGACAGTTACCATGTGCTATTTCTAATACCGGTGTTTTCTTATGTGTCAAAGTGGCTTTTGGGCCCCCTCAGGATGCAGGGCCCCATAGCAGCCGCTACCGCTGCACCTACTATCGCTACACCTCTGCTTGCAAGCTGTCCTCATCTTTTCAGTTAGCCATTGAAAAGAATGAATTATTTTAGCCTCTCAATTTTTTTCTGTCACTTTAAGAGCCAAATTTTCTTCACTAAGTTGTTCCATGTATCCAGTTTACTGTTATGGATGGTAATTACAGCTTTTCCTCACCTGTATAGGTCTAAAAATTAAGCAGAACATCTTCACATTGACTTATATGGGGTTCGAGTTCGAATCGAACACCACTACTGTTCGAAGTTCAGCGCAAACTCGAACATTTTACTGTTCACTCATCTCTAATTTTTAATACATTTATAATATCGATGTGACTATAGCTTTATTTATATCATTTACAGTTGTACCCAGATAGACAGTTTTCAGATGTAGCAGACTCCTGTTAAGAATAATAATGGGATTTTTCACAAATATGTTTCCTACCTGGGTATTCCCATTTCATTAATAAGCTTTAGGGTACATTGAGACTGCATATTTTTTTCAGAATTTCCGTGGTTGCAAGAGCCGAATTCAGACAAGGAAATGACACAGAATTTTCAGTGAGGAATTTCTGCCTCCTATGCTCATAATGGTCGACGAATATTATAAGCAACGAAAATATGTGATTGAAATCAGCGTTGTCTGTATGTCAACGTTGATTTTACAGAGGGTATCATGAAGGGCGGTTTAATGTCGGATTGGATGCTGATTCAGAGACTGAATCCATCATCAAAATCAGCGAACAGATCCGTTGTGTGAACATACTCTATAAACCACTTCATCATCAATGATGTTCCACTAACAGGCTAGACTAGGAAAAATAGAGATGATATGCCAATACACGAAGCCTGACCGGTATTGTCTATTATAGGTAGAAAAGCTATTAATGATAGTCAAAGATAGTGTATTGAAATGTTTGCAAGTCTAACGCTTGAAATAACATATTTTATTCAGTTTAGGAGAGAAGTCTATTACAGACATAGGTTTTATGAACTTAGCAATATCTAGACATAGATATTCTATATACCAAGGTGAATTCTCAGCAGAAACTGCAGTAACTGTTTAGTTCATTGCTGAGATTTGGTTGAAATAAAACATATAAAGTGTTTGGAATGTGGCCAATCTCAATATGTTGGCTGGTTTTTATTACATGAAATGTTTGCATTTCTCATGTAAAGCTGGGGCTTTGCAAAGTCTGCCATGAATTAGATCATAAGCTCAGACAAAAAGAATCCAGAAGTGAATGGCCATAGTCTACTCTGTAAATAGGGTAGATGTTGTGTAATGTGTATATATATATATATATATATATATATATATATATATATATATATATATATATATATATATATATATATATATATGTAGTGCATCTAACAAAATTAGAATATTATTGAAAATTAAAGGGGTTCTCCAGGATCTTTTTACTCGTTATAAGGTTCACAGTTGTATTATATGAGACCTTGTAATTCATACTGTAGTGAGCCTATACAACATATAGGTCTCTCTTTTTGAATTAAATTATTGATATTGATTACTTTTTCTGTGATACTCTAATATTTTGATTTGCTCTATTATATATATGTGTGTGTGTGTGTGGTGTGTGTGTGTGTGGTGTGTGTGTGTGTGTGTGTGTGTGTGTGTGTGTGTGTGTGTGTGAAGGTGTAGTACTCAACCATCCATTATCCTCTGCCAGCTGATCTGACATTGAACAGGGTTTCAGTATATAACAAAAAAAGTTGCAACACTCCAAGGAAGGATCCAGTACGTCTTCCTCAGCAAAGTTTCAGCTTCACACTACAGCTGGGACTGAAACTTGATGTTGAACAAGAGGGAATAAAGTATATTTGTACTTGACTTTTACTGAGGGACTTTTTTCTATAACAGATCTATATATCTGTCATGTAGATTGTAAGCCCTCGTGGCTAGGATCCTCTCTCCTCTGTATCAGTTGTTAGTTATTTAGTGGTACCATTGTCCTTTGTTTGGTCTTATGTATGTAAATTGAAGGTACAGTGCTGTGGCATATATCATGCATTGAAATAAATAATAATAATCTAGCTCATTGGATTTATGTCTCTGGGGTAGACAAACTCAAATAAATGCGTAATCCAACGCAGTGGATTGTTGTTCAACCTGGCCTTAGCCAGCTTTATTTTTCATACACTATGTGATACTTTTACTTTCAAAGGGTAACAATTTAACAGAAATCCTAAGCCATTTGGCCACTAACTGAACATTATAGTGTTAGCCACATTTGACCCTACATATAGTCGTGGTTCCCACAGATTGGATATCCCTGTTCACTCCAAGGAAACCCTATCGGAAGAGCTCATACAAATCTACCAATAATAATAGACTTCTGTCTGAAGAGCTCACACCTTTCTTAAAAGGAATGTGTCATCAAAAAATGTGTCATTGTTTAAGTCCCATTTTTATGTTAAACACATTTTTTAAGGAATTTTTGGTTGTTTTTTAAATTTTTCATATCACTTTCAATATTTTTCTATAATTCTTGTCTTGCAGTTTTCACTTTGGACATTAGGCCTTGTTTGCACTGCTTTAACAGCAGTCAGAGAGATGCTTTACAGTAGCTTCATGCACATAGGAGACTTAAGATTGAAATGGAAATCCCTAAAGAAGCATTTATGCTATCTATCATACATGAAAAAAAACTTTGAGATTCTTGGTTCACATGTTTTTGATCAAAAAATGCTTAAGCCACCCACGAACTTACAACATGATCTCAGGTCGGGTGGTCCTACGCTATCTTTACCTCTCAATAGAGCCAAATTCAGGCCTCTCATTGGGTCAACTGACCTCCATTATCCAGAGAGAAAGAAATAAAAAAGCACCAACCTTGCAAGCTGCACTCATATAACAGCCTGTGAAAGTGGGCGGGGGTGCAGGAAACCCAAATGGAGGCATAGTTCAGCACAAAAAAACATTTCTGAAAAAACACACAATGTGAACCTCGGTGCCACTGGCATGGTTGCGGCATATGTACAGTATATACACAAGCAAACCATTACCAGTGGCACACCACTGCAAAAAGGGCAATACATTACACGGAAATCCCTAAAGAAGCATTTATGCTATCTATCATACATGAAAAAAACTTTGAGATTCTTGGTTCACATGTTTTTGATAAAAAAATGCTTAAGCCACCCACGAACGTACGAACTATACATTTCCATGTAATGTATTGCCCTTTTTGCAGTGGTGTGCCACTGGTAATGGTGTGCTTGTGTATATACATATGCCGCAACCATGCCAGTGGCACCGAGGTTCACATTCTGTGTTTTTTCAGAAATGTTTTTTGTGCAGAACTATACGTTGTATTTGGCATATATTGCTTTTAATCTATATAGGGAGGAAGGGATGCCTCCATTTTGGTTTCCTGCACTTTCACAGGCTGTTATATGAGTGCAGCTTGCAAGGTTGGTGCTTTTTTATTTCTTTCTCTCTGGATAATGGAGGTCAGTTAACCCAATAAGAGGTCTGAATTTGGCTCTATTGAGAGGTAAAGATAGCGTAGGACCACCCGACCTGAGATCACGTTGTAAGTTCGTGAGTGGCTTAAGCATTTTTTGATCAAAAACATGTGAACCAAGAATCTCAAAGTTTTTTTCATGTATTAAGATTGACTCAGTCCCATTCACTTCTATAGGAGAGTTTTTTAGTCATGCTCTGTGACCTGGGAAGAAATCGGTGTGCAGGGAGGTGAAAGGGTGAACTGTGACTATCTCCTCTTGTGACTGGTGGATCCTGTGTTATCTATTCACACTGGTGTTTCCTTTCAGTTTGACCCTCTTTGTGCTGATAATGAGCAGACAACTGAGAATCTTTCTGAACAGAACAGGAAGTGTCAGACATTTATTAGGCTTAGTGGCCAAAGTGAAAACTGCGGGACTTAAGAATTATTAAAAATTTTTGAAAGTGATATGGAAAATGTAAAAAAAAATAACCAAAAATTCTTAAAAAATGGTTTGAACATAAAAATGTGAGTTAAACAATAAGTCATTTTTGATGAAACATTCCCTTTAAAGAAGTCTAATAGATTGCTCCCAAAAAGTCTAAATAGCTCAAGGTCACTCAACTAGGCCCTTCTCCAGGTCTTCAACACAATGCACAGAATTGAAAGACCCTTTTTCTGCTGTACACAGTCTCTATATATACAGTTGAAACCAGAAATTTATATAAACTATATAAAAAGACACACATGCATGTTTTTCTCACCATCTGACATGAAATCAGAATAAACCTTACCCATTTTAGATTTTTTTAAGGCATTTTTATTACTTTCTGCCAAGTCAAAAGTATATATATATAGACATTGTAGTGTTGTAGTATCTGGCACCAAGATGTTAGCAGCAGATCTTTGACACCCTGTAAGTTATGAGGTGGGGCTCTATGGACCAAAGCAAAAGTTTTAGCAGGGATCTCAAGCATCAATAAAAAAACAACTGTATAGAAATATCAAGTTTAAAACATGGAAGGTAAGCATATTTTCAAAAAGTCCATGTTTTTATGCTTCAGACAATTAAAGGTCCATTATCCCCATCATGGTTTAGATCATTTTTTGCAGAACTTCTGACAGATGATCAATCAGACTGAAATCTGAAGAACTTAGAGGCCAAGTGAACTTGAAATCAGTACTGGGAAAACAAATCTGATTCATGGAGGCCCCACCTTGCAGTGTACAGAACTTAAAAGACATGTTGCTAATGTCTTGATGCCAGATGCTACAGGACACCATCTAAGGTCTTGTAGAATCCATATGTTGGTGGGTCAGAGCTATTTTGGCACAATGAGAGGGACCTAAAGAATATTAGACAGAAGGTTTAATGTTATGACTTATTGGTGTAAATATATATATATACCGATATACCGGGGAGGGGGGGGGGGGGGGAATAAGCATTTGATACACTGACGATTTTGCAAGTTTTCCACCTAAAAAGAATGGAGAAGTCTGTAATTTTTAACTTAGGTACACTTCAACTGTGAGAGACAGAATCTAAAAAAATCCAGAAAATCACATTGTATAATTTTGAAATAATTGATTTGCATTTTATTGCATGACATAAGTATTTGATACACTAGAGAAACAGAAACATTTATTTGCAGTTACAGAAGTCAGACAGTTCTTGACCAAGTTTGCATACATTGCAGCAGGGATTTTGGCCCACTTCTCCATACAGATCTTCTTCAGATCTTTCAGGGCTGTCCCTGGGCTGCATTGAGTTTCAGCTCCTTCCACACACTGCAGAAAAACAGAATCAAAACAAAAATCAAGAAAATGACATTGTATGATTTTTTAAATAATTAATTTGCGTGAAATAAGTATTTGGTCACCTACCAACCAGCAAGAATTCTGGCTCTCACAGATCTGCTAGTTTTTCTTTTAGAAGCCCTACTACTCTGTACTCATTGCCTGTATTAATTGCACCTGTTTGAACTCATTACCTATATAAAAGACACCTGTGCTCACAATCAATCACATTTCAACCTCTCCACCATGGTCAAGACCAAAGAGCTGTCTAAGAACACCAGGGACAAAATTGAAGAGCTGCACAAGATTGGCTTGGACTATAGGACAATAAAAAAGCAGCTTGGTGAGAAGGCAACAACTATTGGCGCAATTATTAGAAAATGGAAGAAACACAAGATGACTGTCAATCTTCCTTGGTCTGGGGCTCCATGCAATATTTCACCTCGTACTGTAAGGCTGATTCTGAGAAAGGCCATGAATCAGCCAGAACTGGTCAATAATGACCTAAACAGAGCTGGGTCCACAGTCTCAAAGATTACCATTAGTAACACACTACGCCGTCATGGATTTAAATCCTGCAGGGCATACAAAGTCCCCTGGCTAGGTGTCCAGGTCTGTTTGAAGTTCGCCAATTACCATCTGGTTTATCCAGACGAGGCATCAGAGTAGGTTATGTAGTCAGATGGGACCAAAATAGAACTTTTTCATATCAACATCACGCACCGTATTTGGAGGAAGAAGATGAATGAGTATAAATCCAAGAACACCGTCCCAATTGTGGAGCATGGGGGTGGAAACATCATAGTTTGGGTGGGCTTTTCTGCAAAGGAGACAAGATGACCGTATTGAAGGAAGGATGGATGGGGACATGTATTGCGAGATTTTGGCCAACAACCTCCTTCCCTCAGTAAGAGCATTGAAGATGGGTCATGACTTACATGTCTTATATTATGACAATGACCCGGAACACATAGCCAGTGCAATTAAGAAGCATTTAAAAATCCTGGAGTGGTCCAGCCAATCACTAGACCTGAACCCAATTGGAAATTTTTGGAAGGAGCTGAAACTCAATGCAGCCCAGGGACAGCCCTGAAAGATCTGAAGAAGATCTGTATGGAGAAGTGGGCCAAAATCCCTGCTGCATTGTATGCAAACTTGGTCAAGAACTGTCTTACCTCTGTAATTGCAAACAAATCTTTCTGTACCAAATATTAATTTCTGTTTGTCTTTTGTATTAAATACTTATTTCATGCAATAAAATAGAAATCAATTATTTAAAAATGATACAATGTGATTTTCTGGATTTTTTTTTTAGATTATGTCTCTCATAGATGAAGTGTACCTATGATAAAAATTACAGACCTCTCCATTCTTTGTAGGTGGCAAAACATGCAAAATTGCCAGTGTATCAAATACTTATTTTCCCCACTGTATTAGGCCCCATTCACATGCGATTTGTGGCTCTGTGACTGTAATCCTTCAGGATACCATGAAAAAAGGTATCCTCATGTGTACCACACCAGAACCATAAGGGTCCACAAATGCCAAATGCAGGCGGACTGCAATGTATAATGTGCCAAATGAATGTGTGAGATGCATTGTTTGTAAGACTCAACATTTTTTAATGCGCCTAACATGAAGGGGCATTCTGGTGGCGTTCTGGGGTCGTATTGCACCAGACTCATAATATTAGACACATATATGAATGTGGGTCTGCAAAACTAGGCGCATTACTGCTCGAACCGGCAGACCTATTTTAATGTGGTCTCCCTGAGTCTGAGGAGTCGAAGTGGAGCTAAAGAACAATAATAAAAAGTAATTTATGATAATTATCAAACTATATAAAATTAAATTATTTAAATGTAATAAAAATTTTATCATATAAAAATTAATATAAAAATATAATATATCCCAAAAATATAAAAATATCTCCTATAAAATGTATTTAAAATTAATAGAATCTAAAACTAATTTTACATTAAATAACCCACTAATGTTGTTGTTCAGATTTTTAATTTTTACTACATTAAATTAGAATTTTGTTTTTACTGCTCTCACCCTTTATTCTACATACAGCAAGAGCCAGCACAGCACAGATCTTGCTGGGACCTGTGGTTCACCAAGCAAGATCAGTCCCATAGTTTCTATTCACTGACATGCTATTCTAATGACTTTTATTTCCAGCCTATCTATATCCTTTATACATGTTTGGCGCATTACTAATGTGCCTAAGTTCCATAACGCACCAAAAAAACAGGCGAAGTGCGTTGAACTTTAGACAACATTTATAATTGCACAAAAACCACTTTCATCAGGCGCATTATACATTGAAAATGAGACGCAATAATTCACATCGAAGCGCCTTCTTTCATGGATGTCTCCCTCAGTTTTGCCATTGTACTTTGTTTAGACCTATGTTATTTATGTAACCCCCAATAGATGGAACCTCAAAATTTGATGTGAATTGGGCCTTATCCATTTGAAAGACTTTACATTGTAAAGTAATTGTGGCCTTTGTAGCTAAACACACAAAAGAGAATGAATTTTAACTGTCAGAGCCAGATTGTCATGTTATTAATACTCTGGTTAACAGAAAATTACTTCTATGTAACTTTGGTCGTCCCAGTCAGACAGAACTTAAAGTGCAAAAACCCTATGTATTTCTAATGCATTCAAGGAAATGATGGGGTGTAAGGGAGATGATAACAGTCTATAAACAGGTCATTAATGTCAGTATAGAAAAAAGACATGATCATCAGTCACCATCATCTCATTAGTGTGATATGTTGATCTGATATAGTAAGGCGGAGCATAATTAAATTATATATTATATGGATGCATAACCCAAAAAATTAAAATTGTGTATAATTACAGTATATATCTATATTAGAATTTAGTAAAAATTTCATTTCTATTATGATTCCATATAGTTATGTAATTGACATACAGTATGTAAGTATATTCTAGAATATCTAGAACCTAGATAGGAATCAGTAGTATTATTTCAAAGACATAGGTTCACACAGCAACCAATCAGATGTCCTCTTTCATTTCATATACTCCTCTAGGAAAAAGAAAGGGGATCTAGAATTATTTGCTAAGTAAAACCTATTTGTTCTACTTCATACTACTGATACCTGAACTTTTCTATCCGTAGTGTGAAAAAGAATGAATGAATATGTTGCCCATAGCAACCAATCATAGCTCTTCATTTATTTTTTACAAAATACTATAGGAAAGGAAAAAGGAGCTGTGGTTATTAGGTAGGGGCAGCAGAAACAGTCTTTCTCAAAAACAATTTGGAGTAATGAGGACCTACGTTTTTGTAATGTATAAAAAAAGTTGACGACACAAGTTATAACTTAAACACAAAATACTTTGTGAAAAACCGTCCGGCAGAAAATCCGTTCAGTGGGGACTGCTAAACATATTTTCTATTAAAGTCTATGGGGAGCATTGCATGCCGGTTTTCAGGCGGTTTCTAAAACCACAAACTGTCTGAAAAACCGACCAATAAACCTTGCCGTGGGGACAAGCCCTTATAGAACACTTAATTAATTGCTTGCAACTTGACTAGAGGTAACTTGAGGATGTACTGTGTCAAAAAATAAGCTATTGTAATGTAAACATGCTCATTTATTTGTCAGTATGTATAGTATATCAATACTTAGATATTCTCAGGGTACGGCCACACGGCAGTTGTAATATCCGCCCGGTATTTTATTGTCTTTTGAATGGTTTTGAGGGACAGTTCTGGCCGCGGTTTGAATAGCAGAAGATTGTTCTATGTTTTACTGAATGCAGGCAGTGTGAAAATCTGTGTAGTAGAAAAAATGTGCAGTGTAGACTAGTGGGTGGATTTTCTCGTAAAGTCTATGGGGATAGTTGTCAGTCGGTTTTCAGATGGTTTCAAATCTGAAAAACCGACTGAAAAGCCCTCACTGTTTTTTAAGTCCATTTCTATCAATAATTTTGTATGGAGGACACTATTTTGCAGATGAGTGGAATCATCACTATTGTAAAGGGGTTGTCCCACTTCAGACATTGATGGCATATTGCTAAGATATGTCATCAATATCAGATTGGTGCAGGACCCACCTCTGGGACTTGGACTTGGTCTGGACTCTCCTACAGCAATGACTGGGAGTTCCAAATACAACTGAGCACCTGGTCTTCAGATAGGTGCAGGTCTCTGTGGTAGGATGTATCTGACATTGAAGGCATATCCTAGTGAAGTGGGACAACCCCTTTAATATAACTTTATTACATCAATATCAAATACTGTGTCTCATACCAAATCGATATACTTTGAATTGCCTGCCAGTTATCATATCACCTTAAATATATTTTTATTTAAATGATATTGTCAGTGTTAAAGAAGTTTTCTGTGTCTAATATATCGCAGCTCAGCCATATTTACTTTAATAGATGAGCTGTAATTCTTTGAATAGACTGTAGAGATAAATAAGCAGACCAACTTTTAGGCTGGGCTTATACGGCGTATAGTGGCGCTTACCTGTGCACGTAGCTTTATGATTGGTATTGAAAGTACGCGCTGGCTAGCACATACTTTCAACCGCACTCTGGCCTGGCTCCCATTCTGTACACAGGAGAATGTGCCGGAGAATCATAGCACTCAATGAGGGCCATAATTTTATCGTATTTGCGGGGAATACTTCTGGCACATTGCCGCGCAATTACACCCTGAAATACACCCTGAAAACTCACTGTGTGAACATACCCTTAATGTTAGACAGCTTGTTTAAACAAAAAAATTATTTTCAGAATATTTTCAGCATTGTGTATATAACAGTATAAGAAATATCAAGTTCCTTAAGGTGCTAAGCAGCAATCCAAAATAAATAATCTTGAATGTTTTGCCCTAGCCTTCATTTATCTCCCTGTGATATTTTCTGTGATGATTAATGCTTTACCTGTGCTTTATTTAGCCTCATTTTCATGCAGTCAAGCAGTAGTACTTCTGTTTGAAAGCAGTTACCCATTGCCTTGTAAAACTACAAGTCTCAGGATCATACTGTGCTTTGTTTATCTTCCTCCTCTTTTTTTTCCTCCCCAAGTTGAAAGCCTTGGAGGCAATACAAAGGGTGTGACTTCAGAAAATAAAGTCAAACCAATTTGGTCACCTGATCTCTTGGGCTGAACACAGAGCTGCTTCCTGTGTGTGGAAACACAACTATTTAGCTTCCTGTCATCAAACAGCTGATGTAGAACTGCTGTAAGCCCAAAGACAATTTAATGAAAGTAGATTCCAAAATTGTCTGACCAGTTGCAGAGCCAGCCACTGACTCTAATGTCACTGTCAATTTGTTCTAGCGACTGTGGGAGTCCTCCACCGGTCTAAATTGGTGGTGTAACCTAGCGATAAACTGGAACAGAGTACACAAGAGGAAAAAAGCCTTCACTTTCTTAGTGTTATTGCCTCTAAGTTCTACAATCAACGTACAGATAGTCATCACTCTAGACAAATGCGAGGGATTTTCAGGCCTTTCTTATTTCTTTCATATTATAATAAAAATTATAACCATTGTTTTTAACAGGGTTGTCTCACTACAAAGAATAGCTTTCAAAATGTAGGGAACACTAAATGAAGATATTTTCCAAATATATTGCATTGTTCATCCTTTTTTGTTAAGGAGCTACAAATGACTTTATCCCCTTTTGTGCTCTCTCTGGTTTCCCAAGTGACCGACCTGTGTACTCCTTATCCCTGCTGTTTGTTCTATCTGATGCAGGGTGATGTCACCCAAAAGGTCGGGCCCCAGCAGTGTGAAAGTTTTGGGGTGTTATCTGATCTTTCAAAAGCTAATTTCTTACTGTTTATATTAGCTCAGAAGCTTTCTGGATTAGGAAAAGGGGTAATTTAGCTAATCAGACTGATAAAAAGAGAAGTCTGAAAAACAGAGTCATTGTAATTCCCAGACGTTGGGGAAGTGAAGAGCAAAGCGTTATTTAATTCATGCACCCTATGAAATTTTGAGAGAGAAAACCCCCTTTTTAATGGTTTTTAAAAAGGAAAAAACATTCCCTTCTTTGGTTTTTTGAGGTAGAGATTGGGAAAAGAATAGGGATAAAAAAAAAATCCCCTTGAGTAATTACTGAAAGAAGCCCAACCAGAACTTTGCCAGCCCTACTGTGCCCGATCTTCTGAAACCTGAAGAAGGCCATCTGCCTGAAATGTTGCCACATTAATATACAGTGTGAAACAGTGGTCATGATTTTTATTATGACATGGAAGAAATGATAAACGCTTGAAAATGATATCACTCACATTCATCTGGAGTGCCGGCTATCTTTGTACTTTGTTTTGTGAATAGTTTTTTGAGCGATTTTTTCGAAAAAGTTGAAATGGCAAGGTTTTTTGGTGATCGAAATTTCCAGATCATGAGATAATTAAGGTTAAAATCTGTGCATCATCATTAAAGATGGGCCCCTTTTTCGGCGCTTCCTGAAATTTTTGGCCGGCCCAAGCAAATGAGATTACAGAAATAGAGCGGGCGTGGTGTGTGTGCGACGTCCCTGAAACTGGGTTTGGTATGGTTGGTTTTGGTGGAAAAAATTCACATGACCTCGTTTTTAACATAGAAACGCGTTTCCTGTTTCACCCTCAGTGTCTTCAGCGTTCATGGGATAGGACCGCTTTCTGCCTGTGGCAAAAAGTCAGCGAAATTAGTCTTTTTCTGCCAGAAAAACCCTTACTATTAGTGTGATCCTTCCAATTTAGTTGTTTGGGGTTTTTAAAAAATTTTATGTAGTTGTAGAGAATTTTAAAGCAAAATTTTACACTGAAAAATTCACGGCGGGGGGGAGCGGGGGGGGGGGGGGGAGGGGGGGGCCCGGGGCGGAACACAGACAAGCTTATCTATAAAGAAAATGGATAAAGTTCCCCCAAGACTTAGTGTAACATTGTAGGGGAATCTTTTTTTTAAAAAGTTTGCTTTGAATATTTTCTGGATATTGGGGAGCCCGAACTTTTATTGGTAAACATTTTAGTAAAATGCAGGTCTCTTTGTTAGCTGCAAAAATCCAAATTTTATTATAGTATACATTTCGATGGTGTTTTAAAATTTTCCCCTTACACCCGTGACGTTTTTATCCACCTTGCACTTAAATTACAAAAACCAGCAATTTGTAGTCGCAAGGTTGTTTGTTGCCAAAAAAACGTTTTTATGTACGAAAAATCACAGTTAGTGTTTTTTGACTTTTTCGCACCCAGCACTGTTCATTTACGCCCGCATTACGTAAAAACTTTTAAAAAAAAAACAATTTTTATTTCACCAAAGGTGAATTGAAAAGGGCAAAAAAAAAACCCTTTATTATTCAAAAAATAAAGTTACGTGTTTTTGACTTTTTGCGCAAACCCCGCATTTTTCATGACGCACATTAGTAAAACTTTAAAAAAGCAATTCTTATTCACCACGGTGAAATTTAAAAAGGGGCAAAAAAAACCGTTATTTATCAAAACATAAAAGTTATGTGTTTTTGACTTTTGCGCCCCAGCACGTTCATTGAGCAGCATTCGTAAAATCTTAAAAACAGAATTTTTATTCACCAAGGTGAATTGAAAGGTGCAAAAAATACCCTTTATTTTATCAAAACATAACAGTTAGTGTTTTTTTGACTTTTGGCACCAGCACTGTTCTTTAGCAGATCTCGTAAAATTTTAAAAAGCAATTCATATTCACCACGGGGAAATTGAAAGGTGCAAAAAATTTCCGTTTTTATTTAAAAACTAAAGTTACGTGTTTTTTGACTTTTGCGCACCCGCATGTTCATTGAGCGCATTACGTAAATCTTAAAAAAGCAATTTATATTCACCACGGTGAATTGAAAGGTGAAAAAAAACAGTTTTATATCAAAAATAACAGTTAATGTTTTTTTTTACTTTTGTGACCAGCATGTTCATTGAGCAGATCTACGAAATCTTAAAAACGCAATTTTATTCACCCAAGGTGAATTGAAAGGTGCAAAAAATACCGTTTATTATACCCAAAAATAAAACATAAGTGTTTTTTGGCTTTTGCCCCGTCCCGATTTTTTGATAGCACCCTTTCAGTTAAATGTGAATCCGCAATTTTGTTTGTTAGGGATTTGAGATTTGTGTGATTTGCCGTCTTTTAATAAAAAAAAATTTCCCAAAAATATTCCTATTTTCAAAATTTTTTATTTTGAAATGGAGGAAATGCAGGTGGGGAAGCGGCAAAAAGGGGGGTAGACATGGGGGTAGAAAAGGGACGGGAAGGGGCTCCTTCCTGCTGGCGACAACACGCATGCCAGTGGATCGTCAGTTGCAGGACCCTCAGGCCCTGTCATCGCGGGGTCAGGGCCCTGTGAATCTAAGTATAGAAAAATCGTCGCCAATCTGTCCTTCAGTGGTTAATGCACCTGCATCAGCAGTCTTACCTCCTTTGTACTCGCAGTCAGGCCACAAATGTCGTCATCAGCATCATCAGCATCTGTCCAACATGAAGCAGCCCAAATGTCAACTCGTTTTACCCACCACTGTGGATAATCCTTTTCTGGGAAAACCTCTTTGATGACAAATGCGGTTGGGGTCAGAAGGCATGTTAAAAGATCAAGAGGCAAAAAGGATGATTTTCTCTGCTCTGACGCCCAGTTACTGATGCCATCAGAGGAGGTGAAGGAAGACGGTCAATCGGCAAAAATCCGGGCGGTCGGGGAACGCCTTGCAGTGCCCTTGCTTGTGCCCGCCTTTTGGATGCAGAAAGTCAGGACGACCAAGTCACCTGTGTTGATGATGATGATGATGACGACATTGCAGATCCATCCTGGTCTTTCCGCAGAATTTGATTGCGAGCGCTGCTTCAAGTGGATCGTGGAGGAAGACGATTGGAGGGTAGTGTCAATACGGGTCGCCACAAAAAGGGGAGGGCGGTCGCAGAGTCGCGATTTGATTCCGCCGAGCCCACGGTCAGCGCTAAACCACGCTCCTCCTTAATCGCCGTCAAAAAGGTCCAGGACCTTCAAGCCTGGGCCTTCTTTGAGCAAGGCCTCTGTTTCACCCACGCGATGTAATATGCCCGCCTTTGCAGTAACGCATAAGTAGGAGCAAAGAACCTTATGTGGTTAACACCACCAACAATGTATCGTCAATGCAAGCCGAATGCCATGATTGAAATGGAGGACACTTGGCCAAAAAAGGCCAGACCGACGCGGGCCTCCAACCAACTGTCACACCCTCTGTCTCCACCTCCTCCTCCTTCACCACCACAAGCGTTCCCTCAGTGCCATGTCTCTCAGCGTCGATGATCAGGGATCAGCCCTCGCTTCAGCATACACCGTCGCAAACACCCGAGTACCACCAGACCACCAGAGACCCATCATACCCCTTATCCTTCCGCCAGTTTGACGACTGCACGCCTCTACAAGACGGACCAGTCTAGCATGCCAGCCTTCTGTCTTCAAGGTTTGGGAGCAGCAAGAAACACCTTTAACACCCAAAACCATCCCAAAGCCTAAAGCCTGAATGTCGGCATTGCGCCAGGCTTTTGGCCTTGGAAATGTTGCCTTTCCGTCTGGTGGACACTGAAGGGTTCCGCCACGTACATGGCTCCTCGTTGCCCCTAACTACCCAAAGAAGGACTGCCGAGCAGGCATTTCTTTGCCAGAAGAAAAAGCCGTACCTGCCCTGGCCAGCCACGCTGTAATCTAAAATTTTCAAAGGCAGTTGTCTGCATCTGTGTACGGGAAAAGCTCCATTCACCACCGACACAAGACTAGTAAGCACGGCCGAAGGCCGCTATATCTCTGTGACACGCTCACTGGTGTGTGCTGGGTGGATATCTCTGGGGGTGACGGTTGGCTCCAGGCCTCGGCGCACGCCTCTTCAAAACAGCAGGGACTGGTGCAGGATCTTTCCCCAAGGTCCTTTCTGGTGGATCCACGTGCCCAGAGACACCACGGCCGTGTTGAAATTAATCTGACTTGGAAGACCGTCACACACAGGTCAGGAGCTTGGACGGCTCTAAGCAACGAGTCGAGCGCTGGCTGGGTGACAAAACCTTGTGCAGGCAAGGTGGTGTTGCGAAATCAAACGGTTGTGAAATTTCTGCTGCCGCCCTTAGATCGGTAGCTGGAGCACTCCCTTGCATGGCAATGTCATGAACCTTGTCGTCCAGAAATTTGCTAAAGAGTAACACGGGTATGGACTGCCTGCTGAAGAAGGCCTCGGAGGTATGAGTTCGGCTAACCCCCCCCCCCACTTCCGCCGTTCGCACCCTGCTTCGTCGCATGGCCTTCGTCTTTGACTGCGTCAGCTCGCCTCCCTCGTCCACCGGTTCATTGTTGTCGTAGGCAACACGCTGAATTCCACCCTCCACATTGCTCAGCGATTGTGGCAGGAGCAGCGCAATGCCATTACACAGTACGGATAGTGGGAAACATGGCCTGACAAGCGCGGTACGGAACCATCGGTGGTGTTGAAACCGAGCGTGGAGGCCAGGTGAAAGAGCTCTGCTACCCATCCTTGCCAGTTTTGAACGAGCCACCAAAATGGTCAGTGCGGACAACTGCCCTTGTCAGCATGAAGCATTGTGGTGATCTTAGTTCTGGAACAGTTCGTTGAGACATTCTGAAAACCAACAGGTACCCGTGCCAGCGACGGAGGAGGAGCACGACACTGATGCGGACACGGAGCCTCTTTCTCCGTCAAATCCACAAGGCCTGACAGTTTCACAATATCATCGGTCTTCATTAGGCTGTGGTTCGGGGTCGGCTAGTGCAAGGTGTGCGCTCACTCTACAGGGTGCATCATCTCAGGCAAGGTAAGGGCTGTGATGAAGCTGTGGCCGGAGGCAGCGGAGGTGGTGGAGAGGATTTCATTAGACACCGATGTTTACCGCGCGTCCCTGCTTGGAAGAGGTTGGCGGCGAATTTAGGCGGAGGAGGAGGGGATATGAGGAACGATACAGTTTGCTAGTGCCCTCGAACAGAGGGCTTGGAAATCAAGGGCTCCATCTCTCACATGAGTGCTTGGTTGCTCATTTCCTCCACATGATTCTCTGCATAAGGGCCATCAAAATGAACAAACAGTAATGGGTGGCACCCTACTGGATCCCGGTACAACAAAAATCAGCACTTTCCTTCCACCCAAAAACCAAATAGAGAGTAATATTCAGGAAATGGAGACCTTGCTGATTGACTACAACTGGTGACAATCTGTTGGTATGCAATCACGTTCCCCAAATGTTCAGGTGGAACAAATTCAGCGAGTGACAGCAGTGAATAGAGTGTCAAGTAGGCCCCGTAGCCGGCAGCTGCAGACCAATGGTGGCAGAAGCCTAATGGGTTGCCTCTGGCAATTCTTTTGTTTACACATCACCAACGCATGCAAAGCAGGGCACACATCAACACCCAGAGGATCAGCTTAAGTTCATGGTGCACGACTATTTGCGTCTCAACACCGATGTTTTTGCATGTGTCGGACCCAATAGGACTTCTGGGTATCAAAAATGGATACCGATTTGGGCTCCGAGCAGGCTCGTCACGCCATAGAGGTGTTGTCCTTCCCAGCTGCCAGCGTCATATTGGAGGCAGACCTCAGCACAGCTGGAGGAGTCATTAAGACAAAAACGCTTACGGCTTTCCACAGTTATGTGGATCGTTTGAACTTTCATCAGATGAATCAGTCCATTGGATCTTCTGATGATGTTGTGGCCCCAATTGCCGGAGAGTCACCGATTAGTTGCCAGTCTACTTCCAATTCCTTTTCAAACAGAAATTGGTCCTCTTGAAACTTTTTTTTAACAATGATCATTTCTTACTGAAATTTTTTATTCTCTTTTCCAACAGTTCATTTCTGCTGGTTTTGCTGTGATGGAGACTGTAAAAGACAGCAAGGTTTCTGACAAAACACCGTATTCCATTTACTCAATTTATCTTAAGAAGTTTTCGCACTTAGTCACTTGAGTTTTTTTGAGGTCATGTTGCTGTGAGATACAGCCAAATAGATATGGTTCCTTTGGGACTGGGAAATTGTGGAATTACTAAGAGGCATTTCTCCCTCCAACAATTTTTAATAGTGGTGTGAGAAGTCATATTTATCATTTTTTGGGGTCATGTTGCTAGTGAGATAAGCTTTATTTCTGGTCCTTTGGAACAGAAATGTGGCTTCTAAATGGCATTTCTCCCTCAAAATTTTGAATAGTGGCTGAGAAGTCATATTTATACTTTTTTTTGGGGTCATGTAGCTGTAGAGAGATACAGCAATAATCATGGTCCTTTGTAAAAGAAGAAATGTGCTTCTAAGTGGGCATTTTCCCTCACAATTTTTAACAGTGGGACTCGAGAGAAGTCATTTTTTAAATTTTTTGGGTCTAGCTGCTTTGAAATGCAGGCAATATACTGGTTCTATTATAAAAAAACATGTTGTTTCTAAACAGGACATTTGTTCTTACACAATTGACAAAGTGGGCTCAAGGGTATGCTTTGATCTTTTTGGGGCATTAATATCTGTGACATGCAGGCTATACTAAGGTCCTATTTAAAAAAGTTGTTTCTAACAGACAATTTGTTCTTCACAATTGTCAAGAGTGGCTCAAGGGGTGATGGTTGCTGTCAGAAACAGGCATAGGTAGGACATGTTTAATGGACTAATATGCAAATATGATTGTTTTTCCACGATCTTTAACTTAGTATCAATCCATGTATTGAGACAAACACCATTAACTACAATGAAAAAAAAGAGAAACAAAGAAGACATGGTGGGATTCCATCTATTTTAAAATGTCGTTTTCTAGAATCAAGTACTAAAAAACTTGCATGTACAAAATAGCTGTTAAAAAAAAATTCTCTGAATTGTAAAAGGGGAGGTACAGGAAATTTTACCGAATGTATTAAAATTCCCAAGGGGGCATGGGGGTTGGAGGCATGGACGGGAAAAACAAAGTACAGAGACCAATTTCCCCACCATTGGGAGTAAAATAAAGAAAAAGAATGCCAAGTTAAAAAGGGGCCCACCTGGGGGTAACAGGGGCGTTAACCCCCATTATTTCCCAAGTGAAATCAATTGGTCCACCCCTATAGGGAGGGAAAGTGCCCCCCCAGGTATTGACTGGTGTACAGGGGAAAGGCGGTAAAAGGGGAAAACCCCAAATTTTTTCGGGCTTGCCTACAACCTTCAAAAAAACTTGCCACAACTTCCCCCCTTAAAACATGTCTCCCCCCCCACCACCGTCTTTTTCCCCCCTTGTAGATTGTAACCCTCGTGGGTGGGGGCCCTCTCCCTCTGTCGTGCCAATTGTATTGTTTCATTTCTTTGTACCGTTTGGATTTTGTTTTGGGATGTAACCCCTCGATTGTACGGCCCCCGGAATCAATGGCCCCTTTAAAAAAATAAATTTAATAAATAATAAAAATAAAGGCGGATTCTCACATTTCCCGCTTCCCACTCTGTTCTCAAGGGACTTTTTTTCGTTTGTTTGGGGCCCTGGGGCTTTTTTAACCTGCGGTTAATGGGAGGACGGACGCCACCTGGGTTTTCACTGCCCCACTTAAAACCCGGCCCGGGGTCTGTTTGGGCCCAGGACGGTTTTAGTAAATGCCCAGTGAAACAAAAATGGTGGTTAAAAAGATCCTTTTTTCCGGCATTTTTTTTAAATGGGGGGGCATGCAGCTTTGGGGCCCCAAGGCTTGTGGCCCAGGGACGGGTTTATAGTCAATTTTCCCAGTGAAACAAAAATGGGGGTTTGAAAGACCCCTTTTTCCGGCTTTTTTTTAAAAGGGGGGGGTCATGCATTTTTTGGGGGCCCAAAGCTGGGGCCCGGGACAGGTATGGGTCAATGCCCAGTAAAAATTTAAAATGGTGGTTAAAAGACCCCTTTTTCCGGCATTTTTTAAATGTGGGGGTCATGCGGGTTTTTTGGGGTTTTATGCTGGGGGCCCCAGGAAAAGGTATAGTCAATGTCCAGTGAAACCTAAAATGGGGGTTTGGGAAAGACCCCTTTTCCGGACTTTTAAATGTGGGGGCCATGCGGGTTTTGGGGGGCCTCATGCTTCCCTTTTTCCAGGACAGGATTTTAAATTTTTTTGGGTCCATTTAATTAACTTTGAGGGTTTCCCAAATCAACTCCCTTTTGGGCATTTTTTTAATTTTTGGGGGTTTGTTTTCGGGTTTTTGGGGGTCAGGCTTGGAACAAGCGGGGATAGAAAATGGTCTGTGATTTTTTTTCTGTGACTTTTATAACCAAGTGTTTTGGCAAAAGATGAAAACACTTTACCCAAATTTGACTGTTTTTTGGTTTTTAATTTCGCTTCCCCACCCTTGTTTTGGGTGTAAAAAATGAAGGTGTTGGGTTGCCCCTCCCTTTGACATTAATGGCCCTTTCGGCATAATCGAGGGCTCACTATCAAAAAACCTATCGATGGGGCGGCCCCGACTATCAATATCGACGTTCCCGATACCCAAACGAAATCGCTCAACACTAATTTTGAAAAACTTGAGGGAAAAAAAAGATGGAAAAAATTTTGTCGCCCCCCTTTCTCCCTAGTGTATCGTAACCCAGTCTGAACCTGTTTTCTTGACACTTAGGGGCGAAAAGTATGAAGCTCGGGGGGTGGGGGCGCGCTTTTCCGCTAGTTTTCCGGGTGAAATCGCGCCGTTTTTTTTGTCGGGGCCGGGCGTGCTCATACATTCCATGTAAATTCCGCCGCCCCTTTGGGCCATTTTTTAAGGCCAGTGGGGGGGCTTAGCGCATTTCGGGGCGCGGCGCCAAAGTTTTGCCCCGAAGGTAGTGGGGGTTCATCCAGCGGGGAAAAGTCCGCCGCGCCTCGCCAGTGGTTGGCGCAGTGGGGGGACTGAGGCGCAGTGCGGCCCCGGGCCCGAAGATTCGCCGTCCAGGAGGTGCACCCCAAACCTGGGGGGGAAAATTTCCCCTTTGCCCCTGGGCCAAAGTGTGGGGGGGCACAGGGGGGGTCATGGGCCCCCTTTGGGGGGGAATGTGCCGAAAATCTTTTTTTCCAAATGCGGACAGGCTGGAAAAACAGCGAGAAATCCTTTCCCCACATGTGGGGTGCGGAGTTGAATCAAAAATCGCCTTTAAAAAGGCGAAAAAACTTTGGGTCAGAAAAGACAAAAACCTTTAAAAAAAAAAAAATTACAAAAAACCCAAAAATCATTTTCCCAAATTAAAAATTTCAAAAATTTAAAGGATATAGGAAAATTGGGGAAAAATACAGAAATTTCCCAAATTCTGAAAGCTATTCTCATTGGTCGGCAAAAACCCGGGCCCCAATCAGAAAAAGGACGACATTTGAACCTTTAAAAACCCAAGGGAAAACAATTGACCAAGCAGAATCAAAAGGGGGGACAGTTCAAAATACAGAAAAAAAAGGCGGGAAAAAGAGCTGTTTGGGTTTGAGCTAGGGGGGCTTGGCTAGCTCAGCCAAATTTCCAAAATAGGAGCGCCCAAAGACCCTTTAAAAACCTATGGAGAACTATTGACAAAATCAGAATAAAAGGGGGGACATTTAAAAATTACAAAAAAAAAATGCAAAATTTAGATTGGGATTGGCTGAGCTAGCGGGGGTTTGGGTTTTACCCCCAGCCTTGAGAGGGGAAGCTATTTCTCCCCATTTTGCCTAGGAGGATCGGCGCAATCCCAATCTCGGCTCTCAGGCAGCGGGGCATGGATTTGAAAAAAAAAAATTTTTTTATTAAGTGTAAAACATTATCAAAAAAAGCCCCGGGAAACCTTCTATAAACAAAAAATTAATAAAAATCCCTAAAAAAGCTTTTGGGTCCCCAAAGCCCGCCCGGCTACAAAAGGGAAATTTTCAATGGGAGAAAAAATTGCCGGGAAATACAGAAATTCAAATTGTTTAAGCTCTTCTCTTTGGGCGGCAAAACCCACCCAATTTCAGAATAGGAGCGATATTTCCCACTAAAAACTAGGAAAAACCTATTGCCCAAATCAGAATGGGAAGGCGCCAAAAAACCCTCATACCCATGGGGAAGTTTTGCCCAAAATAAAAAACCCCAAAGGCGGGACATTTCCCAAAATACAGTAAAAATGCAAAAAAAAGACCCTGATTGGCTGACTAGGGGTTGGTTTGGCTACCCCACCCAATCAGAGCGTGAGCTACTCCCCAGGGTAGTCTATGGAGAAAGTGGCAACTAAAAATCTGGGCGTCGCGCCGTGCGGCGGGAAGTATTAAAAAAAAAAATCTTTTTTTGATTAAGTGAAAAACATTATCACATAAAGACAAAACCCCTTTGTAAAAAAAAAACTTTTAAAAAAAAACCCCGAAAAAACGCTTTTGGGTCGCCGAGCCCGGGGGCTAAAAGGGGGAATTTGCAATAGAGAGCTCCCCCGGGGAAAAATACAGAAAATTCAAATTTTTTTAAGCTCCTCTGTTTGGGGTTCGGCAAAACCCCCCAAATTCAGAATAGGGCGCAGGGGGCCCATTAAAACCTTTTGGGGGGAAAATTTGACCAATCAGAATGGGGAGCGACGGGGAACCCAAATTAAAAACCAAGGAAAAAAATTGCCCAATTCGGGCCCCAAGGGGCCGGGACAGTTTAAAAATAAAAGTAAAAAGGCAGAAACAAAGCTGAGGTTTTAAAGCGGGGGGGGGCTCGCCAATTAGCCAATCAGAGGCGAGCTACTTTCCCTTAAAGGGAGTTATATGGGGAAAAAAAATTTTCCGAGAAAGTTTTGTGTTTGGGCTAAGTTAAAAAAAAATGGGGCCCGCCGTTTTTTTGGACCAATGGGGGGAGACGAGCGACGCTCCAATGGGTTTTTTCAAAAGGAAATTTCTAAAATAAAATTGTACATGGCCGAAATCAAATGCAAATCCCACGAAAGTTGCCCCGATGTTATATAAAAAAATAAAAAATAGGGGGGTAACAAAAAAAAAAATATTAATTAAATTTAAAATATGTTTTTTTCTTTTTTTTTGTTCACCCATTACTATTGACCCTTTGGGATAACAAAATAAAAAAATTAAACATGTTTTTAAATTTGAATTAAAATTTTTTTTTTGGGTTTCCCCCCATATTATTATTCATTTTAATTTACACTCGGGAAAAATTTTTGTATCAAAATCTTTTGGGTTTCCGGCCTTAGTGACCGCGTTTAGTTTTTCCAAACAAATTTTATGAAAAAAGGTTTGAAAAAAACATTTATCAAAGCACGGGGACTTTTTAGTTATACCATTATAGGTTGTCTGCCCAATAAACACCTTTGTGAATAAAGATATTTTTAGATTCATGTTTTGGTTCAAAAAATGGGGCCCGGGGACTTTTAAAAAATAATAAATAAAAAAATTTCCTTTATTTTTTATGGGGCGCCCCCATTTTCCGCAGCACTTTACAAATTAAAGGGTAAAAAATACAGTCATTACACATTAAAAGAAACTTCCCAAATGAGCCCACAAGGTGTGGGGGCCCCTGCTCGTGAGAGCTTCCCTTTTATTTAGGGTGAAAGGGTTGAAACATACGGTAAGAAGTGGCCCAAATTTTACCCAAAATTCCCCCGGGCCCTGTTACATAAATAGGGGGTTTGGGGTTTTAATTTAAAAAATGGGATGGGAAACCCGCCATGCCCCAAACCCTACATCTATATACAGATAAGTGCCTGTGAGTGCCCCAAATTCCCGGGAGTGAAGATGTGTGTGATAGCAGTTTGGGTCTTGGTGGGCCAGACCGGGGAAAAAGTATTTTCGGGGGCCCCCTTTAAAAAATGTCGAGGGTTTTGAATGTCCTGATCGCCCCGGGGAGCATATTCCCAAGGGAATTGGTGCCCCACGTGTGAAATTTGTAGGGGTTGCATGGGGGTTCGGATATTGGGGGAATGTAGTCTGGAAACTCAGCAAGCGGAAAATAGAACGGGGAGGGGGGTAACCCGAGATAGGGAGGAGAGTAGGGAGGAGCGCGCGTGGAGAGCTTTTTTGGGTAGATGCGATTTTTTACTGTATCCTGTACGAGGGCAAACCCTGCCCGGACCTTTACACAAGGGGAGACTTTCAGTTTTAGCGGCTGGGAGAAAAACCCGCCCGGGTGCTGATTCTGGACAGATATGGAGGGGGAGAGTTTGCAGAGAGGGAGACCCATAAACAAGGAGTTGCGTAGTCATTAAAATTTTTTATTTTACCAAAAACAGGTATTTTTTGGTTTTTCAAAGGGGTTTTAAAGTACTAGCTTTCCCTATAAAGTACTGTGTCCGGGGGGAAATTCTTTTCCCGGCCCCATTAATGCAAAAACTTATTAAATTTTGAGACCTGCCATTTCTCATATTGTCACTTTGAACTTTTATTTCAAATACTCTTGTTTGAATCCAGCTCTGCTGAAGCCATAAGACGTCCACACTGAAAGGTGTATTTATTTTACTTTGTGCCAAAATTGGGTTTTAAAGGGTTTTGCATTTTCAGCTTTGAGCCGAAAACCCTTTAAGGTTTTTAAATAAAATTTAAAACGAAAACAAATGTTTTAAAAAACGGGGGGGTGGATGAAAAACAGGTCGTCTTTTAATAGTTTCTTTATATTTAACAAAAATCCAGAATTAATTTACGCCTCTTCACCATTCCACTTGCTCTTACATTCAGGTAAATTTTGTGTCCCCCTTTAAAATCTAAAAAATTGGGGCCCCCAAAATATTTTTTTAAAAATTAAAAAAGGTAATTTTTAAATTTTCACTTTGTTAAACCAGTTTTGTAAGGGGAAAAAAAGACACATTCATCTAGTTCAGCCTATTGACCTACAATGTTGATCTGGAGGAAAGCAAAAGCTCCATGAGGTAGAAGCCAATTGTTCTCACTGCCTGCTCGGACTGGAATGGTTCACTTTCCCTTTCCCTCTCCATCCCCGTTAAAAGACAGCCCTGGGCTATTTCTCCCCCCATGACTTTTTCCCCGCGAATTTTCCACACAAACATCTAAGACTCCTCACTCTCCGGCACCTTACTACCCATTCCCCACCTCTGTACAAACTTTCCATCCACAGCAACCCAAATAGTAAAAAAAAGAAACCCCCTTTTGCCCCAAAAATTTAAAATTTTAAGGGAAAATTGCACCTAGGGAAAAATTTTGGGGGGCTCCCGGGTTTTTTTCATCCCCGCTTTTCCTTTGTTTTCCTTTATATAAATAGTTTTGGGAAACCCCCAAAAACAGGGAGGTTGATTTCACCCCTAAATAAGGTAGACAGATAGGTAGACCCCCTTATTAGGTAGGCAGGTTTGGGCCCCCCCCTTGGGGTTGAATTTTAAAAAAACCCCCATAAAGGGAGGGGGAAAAATAGGGCCTTTAAATGGTAAAATATATAAAAAGAAAATTCAGGGGGGGGGGTAAACGAGGTTTTGATAAAAGGGGCCCCCCAAGTAGGTGGGGAGGAATGCCCCCCCTTAGGTAACAGGTAAAAAAAGCCCCCTGGCGGTTTGGTATATATCCCCCTCTCATTTGGGAGGGAAAATATAAAAAGCCCCATATTAGATAGGTAGAGTAGGTATATAGGTCCATCAGAATGTAGGAAGTATATAAGTCCCCTCATTAGGTTGGTAGGTATATAGCCCACCTCAATAGATAGGTAGGTATATAGCTTCTCTTGTCGGTAGGTATATATGCCCCTTTCGTAGGTAGGTTTATATGCCCCCTATTAGTTAGATATATAGGCCCCCAGTAGATATATATATTTATACCCCATAGAAGATAGATATATAAGCACCACCAGTAGAAAGGTATATATAGGTCCAAATTACATAACAAAATTACAAATAAATTTTCCTTTCCCCCTTTCCCCTGTCCAACAGCACTTTTTTTTTGGTGCTTGTATTGGCGGAAAAAGGCCCGGGATGTTGTTTCCCCAACACCTGTGGCAAAATCTAAATTAGCCCAAAAAAGGACAGGTCAGCATAATGACATTACTATGTAACGGGGGGGGGGGGGGGGGATGGCGGGCCCCAAAATGCAAAAACCCCCATTGCCCATAGCAACCATCCTTATCAGTTCTTTAATTTTTGCCCCGGGGGAGGTTTTGGTGGGGATGTGTAGTCCCATGGCGGTTTAAAAACTTGAAAACAAAAAAAGGTTTTCCAGGGATAACAAAGCTTTTACTTCTGGCCATCAGCAGTTTTTTTTCCATTCCCAAAAAGTCTTTTGTAAACTCAGATTCCCCGGGGCCCCGCAACCACAAACCACGAGGGGTTTTCCTTTTAACCCCCCCTTACTTTACTGGGCCGGGGGCCTTTTTCAAGGGACTTTCCAACTTCCCTATACGCCTGGGGGCCTCTTGCTGAAAATTTTCTTCTGAATCCCGGGGCTGATGCCCCTTTCCCCGGATGCCCCCCTGCCTTTGGGACCTTTCCCCGGTCCCCTTCCCGGGTTTTTTGCTTTTTCAAACATTTTACGTCCCCCTGAAAAAACTGGGCATCTGAAAGAAAAGGGGCGCACTTCTCTCTCCTCTCACGTAAGTGTCCTCTCACCACTCTTCCCCACCCACTTTCAAACCACCCCCCACTTTTGGGCTGAGGCCAACCCGGGGCGTTGCCAGTGGCTCTCTGCTCCGCTATATACTAGGGCCTAGGATCCTTCCTGGAGGTTTTTCATTTTTGTAGAGTGGTTTTTAATATTGGGAAAATTTTGATTATTATTATTGATGAATACAATAATTTTGATCTGATTAATTTATTAATAAACACAAAAGTTTAAAGCCCAAAACAATTTTTTTTTCTTTTTTTCAGAAAAATCAATTACATAACTCGGTTGGAGGCATGGCAGGACCTGGGTCACACCAGTTATCAAATACAAGACTGCCAAACCATGATTCCAGCGTTGTAATACAACAGGCAATGCCTTCTCCTCAGTCCAGCTCAGTCATCACACAAGCACCTTCTACAAATCGCCAGATTGGGTAGGATGCCAAATCTTTTTTACTCTAGAGTTGTTTCACAGTTTTCCTTATGGCTTATTTAAAAACTAGATAAGTGCATCTGTTTGTATATTTATGACAAACATAAGGAATATTTATCACTGCAATGGACAAGAATTGACCCGTACCATAGACTATATTTCATTTTTATATGAACTTGGGTTGAGCAAGATTTATGTTATTGTTCTAGCATGTGCTTAAAGATATTTAATCTTCAGTGAATTTCCTTTTAGCAAGAAGGACAAGGGCACCTTATGAAAGAATACCCTTAACCACAAGCATATCATTTCAATGTCATAATTTCAACTTTTGATTGTCAAATATTAATTACGATGATTGCATTACGAGTGATATAATAGTATCTTTCAAGATTGACAAATTTGTTTAGAGTTGCCAGGGACAAAAATTGGCACACATGGCAGTATTTGGGCATTTTTTTGCATGTAGAGTTCTTTACAATTTGGTTAATTTTTGTTATTTGGTTATATTGTATACTAAATAATCATGGTTTCCAGTTGTGTGAAGGACGATTGGCAGTAGATGGTGCTAATTATATCAAAGTGGCACCTTGTACCATGTAACCTTGTACAACTGTTGCTGTACTAAAGAAACTACCCAGTGTCAGACTTCGGTTTTTTGGACTCACCAAAGAAAATAATGAAAGTTTTACATGTTATAATGACAATTTTCGATCTGTGGGGTCTATATGGTTAGAAAAAACTCTTTTCTGATAGTGTTTTCAATCAGACAGATATTACATCACATCAATTAGTTAACAAAAGAAAAATGGAGCGTGTATTTACAGTGTTAAAACTTTTACTTCCTTATTTAAAAAATTGTATATCACAAAAAGATTTTTACATCGCCCGAAAGGAAAAACACACAAAACATATAGCTCTATTAATTATATGCTAACACCATATGTTTTTTAATTACAGACCCCGGGTGCTTTCACAGAGATATTCTCTCCCTATTAAATCCCTAACAAATCTAAATATACCATAGCTCCCCGGGACACACTAGGAGCGATACGCTCCTTTGTGTATGAACCTTCTGCTCCTGCACGTATTTCATTGACCCTTTATCCTATACCCCTCCGATACCCTGAAGAGACTGTGGTAGGTCAAAACATGTTGGGACAATAAATGTTTTGCATGTAAGGGTAAGACAGGGACTTTTGTAGGTAGGGCTAACGCTCCAGTGTAGGGTCACCCCTTTTGGGGCGGGTGTCCCGTTTTTTGATCTAGGGTGCATTAAGATTTGTTAGGGATTTAATAGGGAGAGAATATCCCTGTGAAAGCAGCCAGGGTCTGTATTAAAAAACATATGGCGTTAGTATATAATAAATAGAGCTATATGTTTTGTGTGTTTTTTCCTTTCGGGCAATTATAAAATCTTTTTTTGATATACAATTTTTTAAATAAGGAAGTAAAAGTTATGTTTTAACACTGTAAATACACGCTCCATTTTTCTTTTGTTATCCATATGGTCAGACCCCCACCAATCTCTGAAATGGAGGGACTGTTATCAGCTTGGCTTCTCTCCCCTCTGACAGCTGAGTATGGAGTGTAGAAATTCATATTTGTTCTATGGATTTACTGAGGAGAGATGAGCAACACTGATCACAGATGAAAGGGTATAGCTCTAGAAGCAGTGATTTTTCATCATTGTTTGGGGTGTCAGCATCTGAAACCCACTGATCAAAACTGATCAAAACTTCTGACAAGTCACTTTGACATCTGAAAAGTTTTATGAAACAACTTCAAAGGTTAATACTACTGTGCTCAGGACTGGGGCAAGGTTTTCTGGTTCCCTCGGCAAATAAGGCATATAGTGCCCCCCCAGTCAAAAATGTAGCCAACTTTATGTCTCCTTGCACCCCCTTCCTGCCTTGGATGAAGTGGAGCCCTTGGCGGTCGCCTAGCTCCATCTAACCACTTTCTACTGTAAAAAAGAATGAGAGAAAAGAGGCCCCTAGTGTCTAAGGTAGTATTATATTACATGTGACAGAATTTAAAAAATTTGATATGTTCCAATTTACTTATTTACTGTGGATGAGTAGATACAGCTCTGGGATACACTTGAAGGTCAACTGACCACCCTGGGATTAAGAAAGGTCGAAGTAGGAGAATTAAATTGTATGCATTAAAAAAGCCTGAAAGGTGAAAAGAATGTGAAGAACAGACTATCCAACCAACTGGAGATCAATCTCCAATTATATATGGAATAAGTAAATTTTAAGTAAAAAAATCTGTGACCGGCTTCTCTGCTAGTCACCAAAAGAAGACACTCATGTGGAAAATGTGAATTTAAAGGGAACTTGTCACACTGAACATGCTATCGGATATGCCTACAGCATGTTATGGAGCAGGAAGAGATAATCAGATTGATAACTAGTTTTGTGTGGTAAGATTCAGAAGAACTTGTAATTCATTTATTTAACGTTCTGCTTATTTTTGGCTAAGGAGTCCAGTAGGTAGTCTTATCAGTGATTGACAGCTATTTTTGTAGGCACACTCATACAGGGAATGCTGTCAGTCACCGATAAGACCGCCTACTGGACTCCTTAACACAGAATAATCAGGGATTTAAACAAATGAATTACAAGGTTTACTGAATCTTTCCCAACAAATCTATATATCAATCTGCTCAGCTCCTCCTATTCTAGAACCTTTACTGGTACATCAGATAGTACGGTATGTTCATTATGACAGGTTCCCTTGAAAGAAGTTGTAATACAGGTATAACACCTGAAGAAGGTTTTTTAATTCATCTTAACCAAAAGCTTTATGCACTCATGGACCCTTTGCAATCCCATCACATATCTTATTTTCCATTACATCTGTTTGCTTGTTATCTACTTGCATCACATCGCTTACTCTTGTTATCCTGACCCTGATGGATATGTTATCTTTAAGAAATGACGTGGTGTTTGTGAAATAATCAAAAACAGTGGAAAGTTGTCTTTTTTGGCATATTGAGCTTACCGCTTATAGGCAATGATGCTAGGCCCATTAGAGGATTCACTGGCCTTGTGGTGGGATAAGTCAGTCCTGAACTACCATGCTACTGATGTTTTCGTATTTGATTGCTATATGATAAATTGCATTTGTACACATGTCTAAGAATATATTTAGTGGCTTAGGTAAGATTTTGTTTAAAACTTATTTTCATCTTTAAACATTTGATTTATTATTTCCACGTGAGGATACAGGTATTAAGGAGAGAAGGTACTGATAGGTATCAAAGTGTCTCTTGATAGCATCTGAACATATGATGTCAAAATTTCCTTTTTTTTCCCTTACTCTGTCTGAGCTGTTACAAACAGGATTATGAATCTGTGAGACTTATGAGTTTTCCTATTTGCCATAGGAGGATAAGCAAAAATAAAAAATGTGAGCCTTTTGAAAATGTATGCCTCGAACAGTTGTAACATGAGCATGAAAGGCGAAAGAACTTGGACGGGCTCGCTTTCATTTCCATTCCCTCCCAAAACACATTAAAACCAAAACATTTGGGAATAAGTAGTATACTAATTTCAAATGTGAATTTCTTAGTGGTCTCCAGAGAATGGATCTTTTAACATACATTTCATATTAAGGATTGCACATTACACTTTGTATAGCGCCATATTGTAGTAATATTCTGATTTTATCACGGCCTCAAATATTTAAGTGTCAAAGTATGGCCAAGCCACCTGCAAATGTTTGAGATGGCTTTCTTCCAATCCAAACAGCCAACAGTAATGAAAGTCTTCTTTCAGGCTACGCGCTGAGCTCTGCTCCAGCAGGAGGCTGGGATCCACCTGTGCCCACGCAGAGCTCCATTCGTTGGGGAGTGGTGAAGTGTTCACAGATGGGGCTCTCCTGGGAATATTGTCGTCTTTCTCCTCCACCTTCCTTTTAACGTTCTCCCCATTTTTGTCCTTGTCCACACACACGCTCACATTCACTATTTAAGCATCTTTTCATTGATGCTTTGCCTTAGTAACCATATGCTGTATTAAATCCTCGGATCCTGGAAAATACCATAATATTAAGGGAAATTATGGGTAGGATTAGCTGGAAGCAACGCCTCTCTAAAATAAAACCTCAGGGCATTATAAAGCCACATACAGAGATAGAAAAAGTTAAACTGCAGCCTAAAAGCTATGAAAAGTCAATGCCTAGTTTAATAAGGTGTTTTCTTGTCAAAATGTGAAAAGCCTGTGAATAAATCAAATCCAAAACAAATGGAAGCATGGTCACACTTTGCAAAATTCACCAGCAAGATTGGCATGATTTGCCTGCTGCGGGAGTACAATGGTTTTATTTGCCTTTTCTTTCTATTTATGTATATGTATATTTTATAGGAGTATTTTTATTTGTGCTCATTCTGTGCTGCTAAATTCTGAATGTCCGATGATTAGTTTTTTTTTACTGCAATTACATATTCATTGTGGGGAGTTTTATCAACTGCCTTGTGCCAATTTTCTTGGGCATGGCATATTTGTGCAAAAATTTTGCAGCTTTTCTCGCACTTGCCAGTTTTAAAAAGTGCTGAGGCAATTTGGGAAGTTTTACTGAGAAGGGCGCGACCAACAACTTTCCAACAGATTTATTGATTATAAAGCCAGAAAATGGTGCACATTTTAACGCAAGTCTACGCCTACTTATAGCAGGTATAGATTTAATTTTCTAGCCTTAGAAAAGACCAAAATGTGCCAGTTTTACTTAGAACTGTGCGTTTTTTTAAGACATTTGGTACAATTTACTCCCAACAAACTTTTATTTAAGACCTTCATATGAAACACCAGACTTAATAATGTGGCCCTATATATTCAGTAATGCAGGCACTTGCTTTGTGGGTAAGGGGGCAAAATAGAAATGGATTTATGTTAATTTTACTTTTTTCTAGATTTAAAAAAAAAATAAAAATCAGTGATGATCTATTTAAAGGAGATTTCCAGGATTGAAAATATATTTATACCATTTTTACACATACAATGTTCATTATTTTGTTTCAGTATTTGTAAACCAAAACTAGTAAACGTGTAGTGCGAAATCTAATAACCAGTGCTGGATGCGTAAAGGAAGCAACAAGGTTTTTTTTAAATTTTTTCACTGAACGGTTAACTGAGCAACGGTTTTGAACAGTTAACTAAGCAACTAAAAAAAGATAAACTGTAAAGGCGCGTTCTCACGGCACAGGACAAATACCGGCTGGTTTGCAGGCCGGTCTTTGTCCTGTTTTGCGGCCGTCCCCACGGGGGGGGGCGGCTTTTCTCCGCGATGAGCCGAGAAAAGCCCTTCCCCTTTACATTGGCTTGCAAAGATTCCATCCACGGGCGGAAAAACTGCCGGACGGAAAACCCGTGCCGTGGGGACATGCCCTAATTCGGGTTTAGCCCACAATCTTTTTGCAACTTCTTTAATTGCTTGAGGCACAGAAGTACTTCCAACACTTTTTTCGGCTGCGTGCCTGTGGGTTGGGAGTCCTCGTGTCAACTCAATTATCTCTCTCTATCAGTGCCGGTATTTTTCTACTTGGTGTCTATATTTTCTCAATTTCTCTCAATCTTTCACTGGAAGGGGCATCAACGTCTATCTCTCTCTTAAAGGGAATGTGTCATCAAAAAACGACTTGTTTAACTAACATTTTTATGTTAAACACATTTTTTAAGAATTTTTGGTTATTTTCATTTTAATTTTTCACATATTTTTTAAAATTTCTTAAGTCCTGAAGTTCTCACTTTGGCCACTAGGCCTAATAATATTCTGACACTTCCTGTTCTGTAGAGAGAGATTCTCAGTAGTCTGCTCATTATCAATACAAGCAGTACAACTGAAAGGCGACACCAATGTGTATAGATAACACAGGATCCACCAATCACAGTAGGAGATGTCACAGCTCCCCCTCTCCTCCTCCCTGCACACTGATTTCTTCCCAGGTCACAGCATGCCCAGAAAACTCTCCTATAGAAGTCTGTGGGGCTGCTCCTGTTCACAAGCTCCTATGTCCATGACGCTACTTTAAAGCATCTCTCTAAATGCTGTTACAGCAGTGCAGGCAAGAAAGCTTTCTCCACATATACAGGCAACCGAATTGAGAAATCTACAATTAGAAAATAAAAACTGGTTAGAAGAAAAGAAAATGTATCAGTGTCTTGTTTTAATAAGTAAAAAAAAAAAATGTCAACATGTTCCCTTTAACTGTCTCTGCTCTTACCGCTACCACTTCTTTTGATTTTCCCATGGTTTTTCTCTTCCTGTTTCTTCTCCTGGTTTTCTTGTGCCACCTATGGTCTAATAAGGCAATTACAAAAAAAAAAAAATTCTAAATGCTTATACTAAATGCTTACTATCATACTAACATGTACAAGTGAGCTCAGTCACAAAAATAGCCACCTAGAATTAGAACACCTTAGCTCAAGTTGGTAAATTGGTTCTCTGCAGAGATTTTTTAAGCATCTGATTTTTCTGTTTCAGAGTATTTAGGATTACTGATAAAATTACGCAAAAAATATTTCTAATTTTATTTTTAGTGTTTTTATTACTATCCTAAATATATGAGATATATTATTTTTTTTACATACGGTATATAATATGATGTATGGTGTGTTTGCTTTTTTTAAATTTTTCTCTGTTATTATAAAAACCTTGTAGCAACCACTGTTTCCACCCATAAAGTGCTGAATACTATGCCACATATGTAAATGTGTAAAACCATGGCAGCTTTCCATCCTTTATTTATCTCAATTGGCTAATTACCAGCACCAGAATGGATCAATCAGTTGCTGGAGGTGCTAGAAATTTCCTGTTTCTTGAGTAGAGTAAAATTTTCTATGTGCCATTGCCATGTTAAAAGGAATCTGTTATTTCCAAGTGAACTTTGCCTGAAAGTCTTAATAATTGTTCTTATTTTTTTGTTGCATATGAAGTATTTAACGGCAATTCCCGTAGATTTCACCTTTGCAGTGTAAGTCTAAAAATGTGATAGGAATGATTGCTTCTCATAGTGTATGATGTGCTAAACCCTCATCCCCCTATGGAAAGCAACTAAAAACGGTAGTCCTAGAATGTAAATTTTCTAATAATAAATGGAAAAAATAAATGTAGATTTTAACTCTGAACAGACAGACATTGAATAAAAACAACCTAAATAGTAATTAAGTGAAGAAGAAGCTTGTTAAGCCACATTTCAGAAAGAAGTATAAATCCCCTAATTATATTCAAAGCCGCTGCTGTCTAGTCAGTGCAGCCAATTTATGTCTACACATTTGTATTAGTAGAAACATTTTACACTCTCTTGTCTGGCTTACGAGGTCTGAAGAGAGAAAAAAACAGATGTAGGTTCTTAGTGATTTTATGAGATTTTTGATTTGGAGTCAGTCATTTCTGTTGATAGAAATCTGTATTTCGTATTAGAGGGTTTTCAATGCTCATGGTGCTTGAATAGAAACTTGTAGATTCATCTTTTCACTGTGAAGCTTAGGGTATGTTCACATGGCTCAATTACGCCGGATGTTCGCAGAGTCGGGCTGAACAGCGCGTACCTCCGTGACGCGCAGGGGGGGAGGGGCGTCACCCCGCTTGCCCCATAGACATGCATTTCTCGAATAAGTGACATGTCACTTATCTCCTCGCGCGTACAATACGATTGTATTGTATGAGCGGGGAGAGGAGGCGTAATCCATAGTTCTCGTAGAGAACTATGGATTGCCATAATGATTGGGGTACATTTTGCTCATATTAGAGCGCAGTACGCTGCGAAATACGTGGCAAAATGCGCCCCAAAATAAGCTGTGTGAACATAGCCTTATTTTATGATGAACTGATTTTGAGCTCTGCATTTTTATATTATCATTATTGTTTCTATTATACGCTTTGTATGATTAGTATTAGTCATAATTGAAATTGCAATAGTAATAATAATGTCAATAAATGCAGGTAGGTCTCACCCACGTAGTCGAATTTCACATGGATTTCGGTGTTAAATCTTTGTCCTTTTATGTGTAATGTGAATTCACATCCTTGTTTCTGATGCAGATTATTAATCTGTGGCACCGAAAACGCAAAAAACAAGGCACCTATTGATGCAGTTTCCATGCATATTATGTGTAAAAACCATATCAATAGATTGGACGCAAATCAGCGCTATAAAAATAGGGAAAAAATGTCTTCATATGCACAGTAAAATACGATGCACAAAATGAAAAATGACATCATGCACTTATCAGTGTGAGTCTGAATGACCAGATCTTTATAATGAAGGGAACCCTAACTAATCACTAAGGCTCCTTCATAGTGTTCATTGATGCTCCTGTTACCCACTATGCAAAGAACTACAACACAGTCCAAAGGGGCTTATTTAGGATGAAACAAAGTGGAAAGCTGCCTGCTTTGGACCTCTGTTTTCCCAGTGGCACTGTAGGAGTTCCACTGTAGGACCATCACACATTTGTGGCACATCCTGTAGATATATATTGTATGTCTGTAGCTCCAATGCACCTTAAATAAGCTCTTTAGTGTAAGGACCCTGCATGTTAGCAACCCTATCCCTGGTTCTTGGTCCCCATTTAGTATATCTCAGGGAAAAAAGGAAGAAACATTTGCAAAATTATCTAAAAGTGCAGGCAGTAGGGAAAACGTATTGTATGCTTGGCTGCATACGATGTAGCTAAAGGTACAACCAGCAGAAAAAGGGAGCTGTAATGATGCCACATCTGTAATATTGTGTTAAATGCTGGAGACATTACCTACAAAAAAAGTTGATAATATAGAATGGGTCAAACATTGGCTACAAAAATGGTGGATGATCTCAAGCCCCAAAATTATGGAGAAAGACTTAAAGGGGTGTTCCCACCATAAAATATGCTATCAATGCAAGACAAATGGGACCTTCATCTATCACACATTGATAGTATATCCTATCGAGGTGCCAGCAACATGTTTGGTGAAGCTAACTTGCATAGCCTGGCGGAGAAGAGAAAGGAGGTGGGGGCGGGAGACATGACTGAAACCTTTAAATATGGTAAGGGGTTGAATAAAATTGAAAAGCAAGTAACTGATAAGAAAGTAAACTCAGAACAAGGGGGCACAATCTGAAATTAGTTAGGATTAGAATCAGAAGCAATGTCAGCAAATATTACTTTACTGATAGAGTAGTAGATGCTTGGATGAACCTTCTAGTAGATGTGGTTGAAAAATTAATTTTATTGTTATTTATTTTAAAGTGCTACTATATCCAGGGTGCTACTACATGTGAAAGAGGTCAATATATATAACGTAAGACCAAAAGAAGTACAATAATAACACTAAGGGAGACATGTATGATCAGATTTTTTACCCTTTTCTGGCATAAAATGAGGCAAAATGAGCCAGCTACAATGTCTAATGCGCCTAATGCATGTGTTAGGCACATTGGTCGCAAGGCTCGTCACTTTTTGATGCACCTAACATAAGGGGGTTTTCTGGGGGCGTGGCACCACACTCGTATTATTAGACACATATATGAATGTGGTTCGGTAAAACTAAGCGCATTACTGCTCGGACAGGCAGACCTATCTCAGTGTGGTCTGCCTGAGCCTGAGGAGGCAAAGTAGAGCTAGATTTGCTGTTAGGGAAAAAATGTCCAATATTTCTCAACTTCTCCAGTACAATAATAAAAGTAATTTATGATAATTATCAAACTATATAAAATGAAATTATTTAAATGTAATAAAAATGTTACCATATAAAAATACATAATATCCCAAAAATATAAAAATATCTCCTATAAAATGTATTTAAAATTAATAGAATCTAAAACTAATTTTATATTAAATAACCCACTGATGATGTTCAGATTTTTATATTTTTAATTATTACTACATTAGATTTGAAATTTATTTTTGCTGCTCTCACCCTTTATTCCACATACGTCAAGAACCAGCACAGCACAGATATTGCTGGGACCTGTAGTCCACCAAGCAAGATCAGTACCATAGTTTCTATTTACTGACATTCTATTTTATTTCCAGCCTATCTATAGCCTTTATTCATGTTTGACGATTTACTACTGTACCTAAGTTCCGCAATGCACCAAACACACAGGCAAAGCGCGATGAACTTTAGACACCATTTATGAATGCACAAAAACCACTTTCCTACATTCAGGCGCATTATACACTGAAAAATAGATGTGAAAAAGCACTTCAATGCACCTAGTTCCATACATGTCTGCCTAAATAGCAACTGGCACAGAGGGAGAGAAAACACTGGCCATGAGGGAGGGGGACAGAACGAAAGGCAAGGGATAGGTACTCTAGTCCCAGAAGTTATTCAAGGTTATAGGCTATCCTGAAGTGATGGGTTTTCAAGCATAAAAGGATGCACGGGAGAAATTTTGGAGATGGTTGTGTGATGAGCTGACAAGAGAAGAGCAGAGAAAACATCTTGTGAGGAGCGGAGATTACATGAGGGCAGGTGTAGGGAGATTAAGGAAGAGATGTATGGGGGAAGGAAGGTGTTATGGAGAGCTTTGTTTGTCATGTAAAACTGGATGGGATTAACAAGTATCTATTCTAGATAAAAATACAAAAAAATAAATAAATAACTAGGCAGATTGTATGAACCGGGTGGTTATTTTCTGCCATCAAGCTTTTACTTTTTTTTATATCAAAGTTTTTATTAAAATTTTGCAAAACAAAATGATCATGGTCAAGTACAACAAAATGCATCATCGAAACAGATTGATGATACAAAATCCAACATACAAATTAAAACATAACAAAGTAAGTATGCCTTGTACATTCTTAGGGTATGTTCACACAGATTAATTGTGGGGCGTACAGTATGCCCCACTATTACGCCGGGTCTTCGGGAATCGCGCTGATCGGCGTGTACTCCCGCGACGCGGAGGATCGGCAGCCCGGTGGCCCCATAGACATGCATGAATAATGCGTGAATAATTGACATGTCAATTACCTCCCCGCGCGTACAATACGATCATATTGTACGTTCGGGGAGAGGAGACGTAATTCATAGTTCTCTATGAGAACTGTGGATTACCGTAATGATTGGGGCGCATTTCGCGCATATTAGAGCGCAGTACGCTCACAATACGTGACGAAATGTGTCCCAAAATAAGCCGTGTGAACATAGCCTTAGAGTCATAATCTACAAAACATGAGGGTAGACAAAGGATATCTAAGGTACAGCCATCTACAAACAAGGGCGTATCTGGACAATGTGAATATAAATTCTACAATGAGGGGGTGTAAATGCGGAGAGACTTCAAAAGTTAGAGGTCTCAAGAATTATTTCACGAAGACAATCTTTTACTTTTTATGTTTTCTACGTGTATGTGTTGTAAATTAAATCTACTTTACATTAAACTTACTTTATGACATTTGAACAATAACCTTCTACCATGTATTTTTCATTATAAACTAGCCTATATTAAAGTTTATGTGGTCCACTAATATTTTAGGGAATGCTACCTAGACTAGTACATTGATTGAGGTATATAAAAAACAATTATAGATAAACAGGCATCTTTTATATTCTGTAGATCATGGCAGGTATGTGAAAGATGATACTGCAGTTTTATTTTCCACTGCTTTGTTGCTTTTGCTTTACATTTTTATTAAGTCACTCAGTGTACCTCATGTAATTGAGTCAGGTTTTTAAAATTTTAAGTAGTAAAGCTTACATTTTGTTATGGCACCAAACCATCAAATGCCATTCTCGTGTAAGCATTAACAGCAGACACGGGGCATGGTGCAGGTCAGCAGCAAGACGATGCTTTCAAATACCATGGAGATGTAAATGCTCCTCCTAAATGTGTTCAATAATATACATTTGTACAGCCTTGCTGGCATGGTTAGTTCTTGAATTATCACAATTCTTCAAGTGTGTGTTTGGTTGGGGGGAGGGTTTTACGCTTCAGTGATAGAACATCTGTATAATCATTGAATTAGTTATTAGACCTTAAATCATATGTCCACCTTTAAACTCCAAGTTACATATAATCTTCAAAAAGAGCTGAATCTTGCAAATAAATTGATTTGCTTCTAGTAACAGAATGTAGCATAGCCCATCCTCAGCCAAGTTCTCTATGCTGTCAGCTCTCCCTTGTATGTATTGGGATTTCTAAGGGTGCGTTCACACGGCAGTGGACAAATACCAATCGGTTTACCCGGCCGGTATTTGTCCGGTTTTGATGCCGTCCCCACGGCCGCGGGGGGGGGGGGGGGGGCGACTTTTCTCCGCGATGAGCGGAGAACAGCCCTCCCTCCTCCCATTGAGGTGTTCATATTCCGTCCGGAAACCGGATGGAAGAATGAACATGCTCAACGTCTTTTGAGCGGCCCGCGGGCGGAAAACCCGTGCAGTGGGGACTGCTGCACGGGTTTTCCATAGAGCACAATTGTGCTAATTTTCGGCCGGTTTTTCAGGCGGTCTGAAAAACCGCAAACCGGCTGAAACCAGCCGAAAAACTTGCCGTGGGGACATGCCCTAAGAAAAATTTAAGGAGTGTTCCCATCTCAGACACTTGTGGCAAATTGATAGGACATACCATAAATACCTGATAGGTGCGGGTTTATCCTTTAGGATTGTCACCTACCTTGAATGGGCTCCTAGAGTCTCTGTGCTGAAAAGAGAGGAGGTTTTGTTTGTGCAATACTTTATATTCTTTTCTATGTGAGTTCGGCGCACAGCCGGTCACACTGCTTGGTTGAACTTGAAACCTCCATAGAACAAAATAAGCAGCTCTTTTAGGCTCTGTCCACATGATGAGTATTTCAATTTGTTATCTACATGGATTCCGATTTGATATACTTGTCTATAACCAAAAGAAAACCATCCACATTGACCTCAAAGGAAAATATACATTGTAGTTCATACAACGGGTATTGTTAGAAGATCATTTTCGAAACCGACGCACAGTACAAAAACTTTGGACTTGTTCATTCTTTGGTCACATTCCACATGGAAAATGCATATAAATTTGTTATTGTTATCAATGAGAATGACTAAAAACTTCATGTAATGTGCACCCAAAACATTTGTTTTTGGCTTTTAATGCAGATTTGCATCCAAAATAGGAATGAATGGGAGTCATTTCTGACTGTAAACTGCGAGCAAACCAAATATGAAAAACGACTCTAAATCCACATACAATAAGCATGGACAATACATGTTGAAAACATGTTGGACGATGTGTTTTTTCAACTGCAGAATTCGATGAGTTAATTTTACTTGTCATGTGAATGTCCCTTTCTGAGCCACTCATTGCCTCCCATCCAGCCAGTCAACAAGCTCTGCTCTGCACTGACGAGTGGCAAAACCCCAAAATAGCTGTATGCAGATGACTTTTGCTGGCTTGGCTAACATCCCTTTTGCTTTCCAAATACTCAGTGAGTCAGAAGAAAATTGTTACATCCAATAGAGGGCGCTTGAGCTTTCAGCCTGTTTCCCATTATGCCTTGTCCCTTTACCATGTCATTTTAGGGGTTTTTATGTACTTAAACTTCTACATTGTAGAGTGCTGTAGAATATGTTCCCGATGTACAAATAAAGATTATTATTAATATTATTAAGAGTACCATGCAAGCGTGAGCTTCTCACTGCTCTACACTAAGAGTTTTGGGGGTCCATCCGTAAGATAGGTTGAGCTCCTAAAAGTGGGGCCCGGACCATTCGTACATTTGTGGCATATCCTATCGATAGGCCAAACATTTCTGAGATGAGAACACCCCTTTATTCAGTATGGCACGCAGAAGAGAATGGCAGCTGCCTTGTTCTACTGGTTTGGGGGTCCCACTTCCCAGATGTCCACTGATACTGTTTCAATGACAATTTCAGAAAACAGAAAAATATGCTCTGTACTAAGACTCTTGGGGGTCCATCCATAAGATAGTTTCAGCTCCCAAAAGTGGGGTCCACACCATTCACACATTTGTGACATATCCTATTAATAGGCCATACATTTCTGAGATGAGAACACCCTTTTATGCAGCTTAGCACGCAGAGGAGAATGGCAGCTTCCTTGTTCTACTAGTTTGAGGGTCCCACTTCCCAGATGTCCATTGATACTGTTTCAATGACAATTTCAGAAAATAGAAAAATATGCACAAATGTGCACATACAATTTAACTCTCCAGCCATTCCCTGCTTGTTCAGTGGCTGGTGTTTTTCAGTTATGAAAGTGTAGCTTTTAACCAAATTGTCTACAGTAACAGTATAAAACAGTGGCAGTGAGTATTAAGCAGTCAGGTTTGGCGATGAAATAGTGTTCTTATTATGTAGCTCTCAAAGGCAGTATATAACTGTGCTGTGTGTGTCATTGAATGGCAAAACATTACTAGATATTTCACTTAGTCTTTTATAATGAGTGTTAACTAGTGTTTGTTATTGATATACAGTATAAGTGAGCTCTACAAAAGCATAAGCCCCATCTTTTTGTAATTTGGAAAATAGAACCTCAAAAACATTCCCGCATCCTGTAGACGGAAACATAACAAACATTACAGGTCTATCAATGCTCGTCTGCGGCTATCCAGAGAGAGATCATTAGAGCGCATTTTATCAATATGAATAGCTAATGAATTCACACTGTGGCCTTTTATTGTTTGGGCTGCTAAATACACCAGTTTAGTCTGGGAATTTGTAACTGGTTCATTAACTTGCATTTTTATGCCACAACTGTAAATCACGTATGATACAATTATTTACCAGTAAAATTTATGCGGATATTAAGGGCAACTTGTATGAACGGGGCTGTGCCAGTTTTCTGGTGTACTTTGAGCCAAAAAGAATGTATGAACAGGTGCACTCCAAACTTTGGCGCGATAAGTGCCTTTGTAATGCGCCAAAGACACTTTTTAGCGTGCCAAAGATTTGGGGCATTTTGGGGGCTTCGCACCACAGTCATAGAAGTAGACACATTTATGATTCCTTGACGGCAGAACTTTGGAGCAGAACAGTCAGACCAAGTTAAAGGTGGTCTGACGAATTGGCACTAGACAACGCCTGTATGTATGAACTGCAGAAGAACAGGGTCATATATTCTGGCGCAGTCTATACTAGAACTGGTCTATCTGCGCCAGGATTCATACATGTCGCCCTATATGTTTTCAGCAGTTTGCTCTTACTAGAATGTTATCGCTGTATAGAAATACAAAATACAATAGTATTATTTAAGCTTTCATAGACAAGAAGGTTAGTTCTAAGTTATTCTATTATACTATGTGGCTCAAACACATTACTATTTTATTTTAAGGGGCTTTTCCATCTGGCTCTTTACAGTCAGCTACAAACTCCCACTTCCTGTCAAGGCTGTGGGTGGTTCTACAGCAGTGAGTGACATTTCAGCTGTGCTATTCCTGTTTGAGTGACATTAATGATGGAGGGGTTTTAACAGCAGAGCAATGTCACTGCAAATAATAATCCCTGTTAAAACATAACTTTTACTAGACTTGCTAAAATATTAATATCTTAACCCCTATATGTTACCACTACATACCTAGATGATACAGCATACTGTGCACTGTCCGTCAGTGGAGTAATCGCCCCGATAAAGAGCGGCTCCGCTTTAATGACAGGCAATGTCACTACATGCGTGTATAAACACCTTTATATCCAGCTATCCCGAGCGTTTCCCCGTACTGTATTAGGGTTCATCAGGGGATTCTAAATTCGCTGTGGCAAAAGAATACGCTATATACAAGCATATACTACAACAACATGTACTTCCCATTCAGGTTGGATAAGTGAATCGATACTTAGCTTAAGTGCTGCCGGGTATAACGACGATGAATCCCGCAGCTCCTCTAGCATGCTGGCACCCAAGATAAGAGGGATACCTCTGGTATACCTTTGGTATCCCTCTTATCTTGGGTGCCAGCATGCTAGGGAGCTGCGGGTTTCATAGTCGTTATACGCGGCAGCACTTAAGCTAAGTATCGATTCACTTATCCAACCTGAATGGGAATTACATGTGTTGTAGTATATGCTTTTGTATTTTAGCGTATTCTTTTTCCACAGCGAATTTAGAATCCCCTGATGAACCCAAAATACAGTAAGGGGGAAAGCGTCGGGATAGCTGGGATATAAAGGTGTTTATACACGCTTGTAGTGACATTGCCTGTCATTAAAGCGGAGCCGCTCTTTATCGGGGCGATTATCCCATGACGGACAGTGCACAGTATGCTGTATCATCTAGGTATGTAGTGGTAACATATAGGGGTTAGATATTAATTTTTTTAGCAAGTCTAGTAAAAGTTATGTTTAACAGGGATTATTATTTGCAGTGACATTGTTTGTTTAAATCCTCTGTTCATATAGAATTTGTAGTATTTTTTAACAGCAGAGCACAAGACTACAGAGCTTTTAAGAGTTAAAGTTTGTAAAAAGAAAGATATACAATATACTGAGCTGCTGATAGGACACACCAGGGGGGAAGTTGGCCACTGCTAGAGCAAACACATGTGGTCAGTAACCCAGGAAACCTTCTGTAAACAACCGGGGAGAGACGAACTGTTCTAACTTTAAAAGGACGCAAAATCACAACAGCAATATATTTGGTACATTATTTACCTTTGTTTAAGGCTAATCAATGTGGTGAGAATACCCTTTTAAGTCTCATGTACTGAGCTGTATAGAGTTGTTACATGCCACCCATGGAGCTTCTACAATATCCACATATTCCTCTAAGTTTATACAAAAACATACAGATGTTTATTCTGTTGGATGCATACAGACATCAATGCATAAAGAATAATGGCACGCTCCATCACCTGCTGTATTCTGGAGGAATACTCTAGGGGGAGAATATCTCTGTAATGTGGTACTATATCGAGTTAACATTCAACACTCCATAGCACAGAGCTGTAGATACTTCATGTGCTGATCTACAAGCTCCATGGGGGGCATACATTCAGAGACAAGTCGAAATGATTCCCTGTGTAGTAAATATTGTTTCTGTGCATTGCTTCACATGTATATTTTCTTATTTGACAGCTAAAATAATCTGCAATTATAGCATTTATCAGTACTAATGGCCAAGAAAAGCATAAAATAAACATATTGAAATATACATTTCCATTGATCAATGACTGTTTTAATGCTCCACATAGTTATTATTCATAATTATGTATCAAAAATTATCTTAATTATATATGGCTACTTTAATTTAGAAAGCAAAACTTGGGGAAACTAATCCCCCTTACCGCCTCAAGTGCTCATGAAGTAATATTCCATGGCCAAATGAAATTGGTGCAAGGATGATCTGGACCTCCAGAGACAACGGAAACATCCAATATCGATCAAAATTCTTTGGACATCCAGCATCCACAATATATTATGAGAAAGTTAAAATCACATATTTTATTGTAATAGTGTTAAAATAAGGCACCGCATCTGCAGTCCTATGGGCCCCTCCTGACCTGTTTCGAGCTGACACGAGCTCTTAATCATACTACGATACTGAGAAAATGATTGCTCAGTGCAATTCTGCCTATCGGTGTAGAGCACACCATGTGATGTCCAGAAGTCCAGTAGTCACGTCCCATGCTCAATATCGCCATCTTGCATTATTTCACACTAGCTGTGTTTATTTGTGTGCTCCAAAATTTTTAGGGCAACATGTTTGAATGGGGCTGAGCCAAAAAACTGTTGTAGCTCTGTCTGACAGATATATGAATAGTCGTATGCCAAAGCTTGCAACGTGTGCGCTAGACACAACACTTATAAATGCAGCAAAAATCTGAAAAAAGAATGTGCCACAGTTTGTCGCGAAACTGCCATACATATTCATACCATGGCTGGCACAATGTTTGGCACATTACACATTTTCATACATATTGTCGTATTCTACACTCCGCTATATCGATTTAGAACTGGATGGCCAGCACCAAGTTTCATACATGTCACTCTTAGGACGACATGTTGGCGTAGACAGGTCAGTTCTAGATAGCTTTAAGGTAGTTAGATGGCAGATGTAGGGAACCTGTTCTTCTGCAGGTCATACATACAGGTGCAGTCTAGTGCCAATACCACAAGTCTGGCTCAGGCACCACCTTTAACCGGGTCTGGCAATTTTAACTATTATGTGGCAAAGTTTGGCATCAAAGAATCATAAATGTGTCTACTTCTATGAATGTGGTGCGACACACCCACAGAATGCCCTAAAATCAAAGTTTGGAGTATAATTGTTCATACATCTATAGAACAGGTCTACTACAGCTTTTTGACGGCAGAAAACTGGCGCAGCCCCGTTCATACATGTCACCCTTAATTTTAAAACAAAAATAAATTAGTCATGAAAGTCTAATTAGTTCATCGGATTCCACAAGCACAACGATGTGAAATGTGATTATTGATGCTGGTGCTGCATAAGGTTTTGGGTGGGATCTGTAGTGCATCAAAAAATCTCATAGGCAGTTATTGTGGGTGAAAATCAACATGCAATACATGCTCAAATGTGTGGGTGAGTATTGCATGAAGATTTGAGGATTCCTATTGACTTTAATAATAAATTTATATGCGGTTTCCGCTGGGAAACTGACAGAAGAGAGGACATGTTTAAAGTTTTTTCCATATTGAGGATTTAGAATCAATATGTTAAATATCCGTATAGTTTGAATAACTTGCTTTTTCACATTAAAGTCAATGCAAAGAGTTTTCCTTCGGTTTTCAGTAAGGATTTCAAGGCAGAATAACATGAAATACGCCTAGATATTTTTTGTTGAAAAACAGTGTGTGAATTTACTCTTAGGCCGTGTTCACACGGCTTATTCACGGCGGATTTGTGAGCCGGATTGCACTCGCAAATCCGGCGTGAATAAGACTGTCATTATCTAGGGCGCGTACGCGCCGTAAATAATGTGCATGTCACTTTGGCCTTGTTCACACGGCTTATTTGTCCGCGGAGTGGCGCCGTACTCCGCGCCGGATTTGCGCTGCAGTACGGCGCCAATCCGTCGGAGTAATTACGGTAATCCACTGCTCTCATAGAAACAGTGGATTCCGTCGCTCCTCCCTGCTCGGTGAATCCGCCGCGGGTGGAGAAAGTGACCTGCACATTATTTACGCCGCGGACGCGCTGTAGATAATGCATTGTCTATGGGGCCGGGGAGCGGCGCCCCCGCCGCGCTCTGGCTCCGCCCCCGTCCCGCCCCTTATCCACGCCGGATTTGCGAGCGCAATCCGGCTCACAAATCCGCCGTGAATAAGCCGTGTGAACATGGCCTTTCTCCCCCCGCGGCGGATTCGCCGAGCGGGGAGGAGCGACGGAATCCACTGTTTCTATGAGAGCAGTGGATTACCGTAATTACTCCGACGGATTGGCGCCATACTGCAGCGCAAATCCGGCGCGCAGTATGGCGCCAATCCGCGGACAAATAAGCCGTGTGAACGGGGCCTTAGACAGTATGTGATATATTATATTTATTGCTACATTGTATGTATTCCATTGTATCGTATTAAGTCCAGTTCATCTAATTGACAGTTGATAAGTCAGCATATCTCCCATCCTGACATTGTACATTTGTAAGGAGTACAGATACTAGAACAACTGTTCCCAGACATCAGCGAGCACTGCTGTTCATAAATCAATGCAGATAAAAAAAACTAAAATATCTCAGCACCAGACACCGGTGGACACACAAGTATCTGCTTAATGAGTAGGGAGGACGGGTTGCTTTGAATTGTTTTATGTTTCCCTCGCTTAGTATATCACTCAGGAGTGTGAGAATTGGTATGTTCTGTAGGTACACTACTGGGATCACAGGTGTTTTCCAAGCTCGCAGCATAATACCTCCTGGCAATGAAATAACATTGAGAGATTAGCTGGAAACTGTATTTTAGGGAATTCTTTATTTTGAATTCCATGCCGAGTACAAAAAGCACATGGCCGATCCTCAAGCCGAATATGCAGAAAGAATAAATGATGTGGTGTTCTGGTTTCGTGTTTTTTTTCTACAATATGTTATGGAATATTTGGTAAAAGCATGAGAACCTGTTACTCAGATTTTTGTAGAACAGGAGAAAATTTACAGGGTGAATATTAAAGAATGTTACTAAATTATAGACTCAGTATCCACAAGAAAACATAACACAAATAAAGACACTATGGATCCAAGTTTTATCTATACACTATAAATGTTCAAAGTGATTTCCAGTGGTGACATGGCAGATATGTAGGCGGTTGTGCTACGGACTTTGTTTTGGTGATGCGCTGTCTCAGGTTGCTTAGATCCTGTGGTTGGGGGGTAGATACACTGAATTCCTTATAAAGCCTCACAGAAAAAAGTTGCAGTGAGTTTTGGACTGGCCCACAGGAGAACAGGGGAAACTCCCGGTAGTCCCCTGTGCATATTAATATTATAAGAATATATCCACCGCACACCAAATTATTTTAACAAGTATTTATTATCATATATTATAGACATGGATCATGACACGCGAGGATCGGTAATAGCACCAGATTCAAGAGTATTACTGAACAGATATTCAACACAACAAAGTATTGGGGTCTAAGAGAAAAGATGTCTTTTTAAACGACATTTCGGCGGAAGCCTTTTTCAAGAGACATCAAAGAGTATAGTATACGAAAATGATGCTGGTATGGTGCAATGGTTAGATGATGATGGAGGCGAAAAGGAATGTAGGAGGGTGCAATACAAGTATGATGCAATAGTAGATGAGTAAAGTAATAGAAGCACAAAAATGGTAGGAGTGTCCTCCAGTAGATACCCGCCAGGGAAAGAGAGAGTGCCGTGGGGGGGGGCGAGGTTGTGGAAACAGCAGTGGGACATCCGAAGGATACTCCTACCCTTTTTGTGCTTCTGTTACTTTACTCATTTTCCACCTACGGCACCCAACATATCCTATATTACTCAGGTGTGTGTGACCTTTTACAAATTTCTGTGCATAGTAGACTTGGATTTGCTTTTAAACTGCATATACATTCTTGGGAGAAGGAAAAAGGCAAAGTAAAAGAGGCAAAAAGTAAGAGGCAGAGTTAAAGAGGCATGCACAGTAATGTACAGCAAATGTAGAGTGGGCCTGCAAAATTAACTTCTCCAGAGGGTTCCAGAATCACTGTTGGATTTGGCAATTGTGGAAGTCAAAGGGCAACACTGGTGAATTGTTGTTTCTGGCACAGCCCCTTCATTGTACCGGTTGTCTATTAGTAAAGGCGTGTGCTTGAAACGCGTCAGCGGTCTCATGTGTCTTCCCTATTCTTTGATGTTTTTGTAATCTGGACATGGTTTCATCACTTTCAATAAATAGTTTTTTGCTATGCTGACATCTTCGTAAATCTCCCTGATTGGTGAATGCTGTGCTGGCTACCTATGCCTTTTGTTTGCTGCTACTAGATCGTACCGGTAGCATTTCATTCAGGTATTGGTGAACATTCAAATGAAATGCGGAGGTGCACCATCCTGCTGATATTATAGTATGTGGCACCTGTAGTTCCATATTACTCAGCCTGGTATACTTTGTAGGACTACGCTTGTACAGGGCTAGAATCCTGTTTCCTGTCTCTTTAAAATTTCTTCACCCAATGTGAAATGCAGTCTATGCGAAGCACATTTACCAAATGTATTGTGAAAGTTTCCCTGTACTGTCACAGTACACCCCCTTCTTGCAAATTCCAACACGCAAAAAGCTTTCTCTTGCTTCAATGTCGCCATCTAATGTCACACTACGTAAGACATTTAACATTTGGCTCTTGAAGCTAAAAACTGTGCTGTGACTGGTTGCTATGGGCAATATGCCAGTCTTGCTTTGATTTCCCGTCACAGCCATTTACCACTGAAGTTACTGTGACTACAGGCCTTTACCATGGGCACTGGCCTTTTTGAATCACCCTGTATTAAAAGAAACTCATAACGGTGTAGATTGGTGCAACCACGGTGGTCTTGTATGTATATAACTATGTTTGTGCTTTAGAGAATGTAATCTGAACATAGTAAATGTATAGTGTTGCAATTAATTACAAGCATTAAGCAGAAGATGGCACCATGTAGAGATTATAATGATTTCTATTAATAAAGTAGCATTAAAGGGGTGTTCCCGTCAGCACTTTTCAGAGCTGCAGGTCAACTGGCTGCTCACTACGAGCTAACTGTCTCATAGAATGGAGAGGTCAGTGCTTACACCCGTCCTCCCCATTAATTTCTGTGGGAGTTCTGAATATGCCCAAGTGAAAAGTGCTAATAGAAAACCATTAACCTTGTAGTGAGCAGGGAATTTAAACCACAAAACAACGTTACCTTAGGTAATCAAAACCCTGTAACATACGCCACACTGCTATATTAATTTTCTTAATAACTAGATGTTTACATTGTAAAACATCACTTTTATTCTAGCATCAATTTAAAAACCTCAGAAAAGGGGAAGTCCTAACTAAATTATAGAGCACTAATGTGCCTTATCAGAACTTCTCAGTATATGGAAATCGGTTTAGGGCTAGCTGCAGACTGTTTTGAAGTGCCTATAGAAACACCTCTTTAGTCGCAGTTTGCAATTACAGTAACAAGTAGTAAAGCACTCTGTGACCAGCACTGGTTAGTTAGGAATAAGGAGAAGGGCAGGTGATAAAGCCCTGCCATGTTAGACCAGCCAGTTAGTTTAAAATTGAGAGTTCAGTTGCCAGTTTCTTAGTTGCAGTATACAAAGGTCATCCCTAGACACAAAGCCAACTTTGGACCAGGGGGTAGACTGCCAACTATACCTGGGGCAAAGATAGAGAGACATCCATAAAGCTAGCCAGGTTGAGGGAGGCTTCCCAGTCATAAAAAGGAGAGAGAGAACGATAAGGAAACGAGAGAAGGACAAGTCAACCAAGAGCACTAAGAAGTGTAAAAGAGAGAGGCTTACTGTAGGTCTGTATGGTAGCAGGGCTACAAGGAGGCTTGGCTACCATGGCTGGGAGGAGCTGTCTGCACTCAGTGGACCTGTAGTGGTAGCTAGGATAGAGGAGATCCAGAGGAATCCTTTCTCCTGAGAAAGGGTAAGCTCACACAAAAATACTCTTCAAACAACAATCTAAACACCTCTCATTGAATCTGATGTAAAATACGCGCCATCATTCACCAAAAAGTATTTTACAATCGTTTTTGCGGCACATATCTTGAGACAATTTTACTCATGTAAATTTAAGTGCCTTGTCAATTCTGTACTGTAGCTTCCCGTAATGTCTCTCCCTGTACTGTGGCTCCCTGTACTGTCTCCCCATGTACTGTGGCTCCCCATACTGTAGCTCCCCATACTGTCTCCCCCTGCACTGTGGCTCCCTGTGCTGTCTCTCCCCATACTGTGGCTCCCTGTACTGTTTTTCCCCGTACTGTGGCTCCCCGTACTGTCTCCCGCTGCACCTGTACTATCTCTTCCCAGACCGTGGCTGTCCGTGATGTTTCTCTCTGTACTGTGCTCCCCATACTGTATCTCCTTGTACTGTGGCTCTTTGTGATGTTTCTCCCTGTACTGTAGCTCCCAGTACTGTCTCTCCCTGCATTGTTGCTCTGCGTGATGTCTCTCCGCATACTGTTAGGGTAGGGTTAGGGACAAGGTTAGGCTAAGGGTAGGATTAGAGTACAAAAAAAATAAAAGTAAAATATTATATATACTATATAAGTATATGCTACAGTGTATATATACTATACATTATACATACTGTATAGTATGTATACTAGTATATATAATATTGTATGTATGTATCCCTTGGTGGGCCCCTGAGCATTACAGACCTGAAGTTTTAACTCCACTGGTGAGCCCCAGAATCAACTCCACAGATGGTCCCCAATAAAATTCCTCTGGTGGACCCTTTGTACCTCAATCCAACACTGACGCTTGTAAAGAAGTGTAAACGTGTTACTAACTTATGTGCCGTGACTAAAGCCTGAAAAACCTTAAGGTGCCATCTACTGTATGTTGCCCTTCTTGCAATACAGTTCCCAGAAAACCACTGGTAGGTCCACTTTACTGTCACACCGGACACTTACATTTATGCTTCCCTTGTCACCAGTAACTTACAGCAGTACGGGGTGTGGTTGGTCCTGAGCGTTGATTCAGTAAATGGTACTAGGCAGAAAATAATTAGAATAACTAGTTTAGCATTCCAAAAAGCTTACCATTCATAGCCAACAGCCCATTCACATCATGCATGTACAACGGTGGTGTAGGTATAACGATTGTAGCAGTGACAATTGGACCCCAATCTTGCAGGGTGCATAGCTTCTCAAATGTACAAAAGAGAACAGCAGCAATAAACTATTTGTGGGTGGTGTGGAGACATAATCACTTATCATACTAATCATGGTATACATGACTATCTAACTATTAAAATAAATACTCAGGGCCAGATACGCCATATGTGAAATCAGTGCAGCTGCCAAGGGCCCTGCAGGCAGGGGCCCATTGCTACCGTAGAAGAAAAATTATACTGAGTATTAGATTGAACATAAGGAACTAATGATAATGATGGATGATTCCCATCCATTGTTTGCTGCACATTTTGTAGCAAAAAAAAAAAAGCAACAAAACTACGAGCTGTATGACACCTGAAGGGTATGCTCACATTCCTGTGACTGTCCCATGTATCTCAGATATTCCACATGCTGCAGAAACATTCTATCTATCTATCTATCTATCTATCTATCTATCTATCTATCTATCTATCCATCCATCCATCTCTCTGTCTGTTTATCCAACTATTTATAAGTAAAATCAAGTGTACAATAATCCCTGAAATCTGATAATCCAACATCTATTTTCAGTACAGAAACAGGAACTTGTGTACTATAGAGGTCCAGTAGTTAGGAGGTGGGGGTGGGAGTAGGGGGGACACCTCCTCACTAACAGCACGAAGAAGCTTTCTACTGTTTTTTAGATTGCATATAAGGGATTGAGATAGTAAAACACATATGGGAGGCAATCTATCACGGTCTGGTGGAGGTCAGGAGGCCCATATATTGTTCTTGGCTCACTTCTGGTCTGTATCTGTCCATGAAAAAACAGCAATCTAAAATCTTTTAAAAGCATAAACGGATGACACCGTAATGAACCAAATTAGAGATAACTTAAAAATAAAGTAGGACTAAAATGTGTGGCATGTATACATATGTGAATATATATACACCTGTGTGTGCGTTTATTTATATCTATATATTATATATCTATATATCTATATATATACAGGCAGTCCCCGACTTACACCGTTTCACTACACCGTCCCTAGTTACAAACGAAGACTTATGGAGGCATGCTGGCACTTGTAGTTCAATGTTCCACAAAGGATAGTAGCTGTGGAACGACAAGTTCCAGCATGCCACAGCAGCACATGAGCTGAAAATAAAGTGAAATCCTGTTAACAGGGACACAGACAGCAAAACTAATGTAAAAACCTTAACTGCCTATCAAAACTAAAAAGAAACTTTTTGTGCTGGAGTTACATTTAATATATGTACCTGATCCGATTTACATGCAAATTCAACTTAAGAACAAACCTACAGTCCCTATCCTGTTCGTAACCCGGGGACTGCCTGTATATATATTCACTACTTAAGATTAGTCTGAAATATATGTTCATCTAATGGGTGTTTTCATTTTGGCCCCAAATAACTTAGCCTTTTGGTATTTAATGTAGTGATCCTGGCTGGAACTTTGGCTGGAAAATGGTTAGTAATTTTCTTGGCAAAATGACTGACAAGTTCCAGGATTATTCAATATATAATCTTATGTTTGCATAATACAATAGTGCAGTTCTTTCCACTATAAAATGCTAGCACAGTGGAATAATAGGGTCCTTGTGACATTTTTATGGGTGGGATGCAATTAACGGGTTACGTCATCTGCTCATCATATTTTTTTCTTTGCTGTAATTCATCAAATTTATCCATATATCACTGTCCTGTATTTTAATGCAAAATTTTATATTAAAATTCCTCATCATGAAAGAAAAAACTCTGAATACAGTCACGTTAAACTTATTTTAATCACATCTCATAAAATGATGGCATCTTGCTAGGATGTTATGGTCGTGGGGGTTCATTCTTTGGGACCTACACTGATTCTGAAAATGAAGGGGCTGCAGTGCTCATTTAAGGCCCTCATGTATGAAAACTGTCTAGGTCTAAAACTCTTTTTGTTGCCCATACGAAACAATCAGAGCGTTCCTCTCATTTTTCCAGAGCACTATATGAAAATGAAAGAGGCACTCTGATTGGCTGCTATGGGCAACAAAAAGAGTTTTAGACCTAGACAGTTTTCATACATGTGGCCCTTAGTGTTGTATACCTTTTACTATTCCCTGCATAGCATCCCAAAAGCCAATGGCTGTGCATGCAAATTGGATTTCCCTATTTAAGTGAATGGGGCTGGCTGCAGTTTGTTTGTGGTTTGGAGTTTTGCTGGGTTGGGAAAACTGTGGGGCTTTAAGAGGTCAGAGGTCAGAGGTCTTATGACATGCTATCACTTGTGTGCGTGTACCCATTAAAGATTACCTGTGTCACCTCAGCTTGCCTAAAAGCTTCAGAATACCACTTTATTATGTGAATATGATGTAAATGGTTAAAGTGGTATTGTCACCTCATTAATTAGCTTTAAACATATAGCCAAAGGTAAATAAAGACGATTACCAATTTCTGCTATAGAACCACCCACAGCCTAACTAGGAAATGGGATCTTGGAGCTTGCGTTGAAGAACAGGCTCTGTGAAACAGCCTGATGAGAAAACCACTTTAAAATAGAAAAACACATTTAAAGGGGTTGTCCAACTCCTCTCTTTAAAATTTAACTTTTGTGCAGAGGCTAGGAGAAAAAAAAAAACATACCTACCTCTTAAGTCCTCTTCCCTGGTTTTCTACCAGCTCGGGCCAAACAGAACGTCACTGCTGCAGCCTCTGATTGGCATCGGGGGTCACATAACACTGCCCGATGTCACTGTTCAGAGCTCAAGACTCTGAATGATGACATTGGGCAGTGAAACATAACTGGTATCAGAGGCTACAGCGGTAACATTCTGCTTCGTCCAAGCTGGAAGAAAACAGAAGACCAGTGAAGAGGACCAAAAGGCACATAGAACAATTGGGAGTTAAGGGTAAGTATGTTTTTCATAGTCACAGTTATTGTGGTATTTGAGCTTATCCCTGTTCAGTTCGAAAACTTTTTAAAAATTCAGGCTCATTGTGCCGAATCCCAAATATTTTTGACGCTAACTATAACCCTAATCCTAACCATAACCCTAACCTAAAATTGGGGTTAGGGCAAAGGTTCTGAACTAGTTTGTAAGGGTAGGCGCTCTTGGACTAAAGTAGCTAAACTAACCTCTCGCCCAATGTCTCATTAGGGTTTCCATTCCATTAGCGTTAATTCAAGTCCACTGTTACATTAGGATTTCTCTAATGTGACATCGAACCATAAGCAACATCGGACTAGAAGTGACCAGACCAAACACACCATGGAACGGTAAGTTACCTACACCAGTAAAAAACCCTAACCTCAACTTTGGGTAAGAGTGATGGTTACGGTTAATTTTTTTGATGCTTAATGCTGAAAATCGACTTGGTTCAGCACTGATTCAAGTCGAATTTGACTTTGAACCAAATCTGTACAACAACAGTTATTGTATTGCATTAAACTTAAAATTTGCATCCTCCTGAAACACTGAATCATAAAATAGCAACCGATCTTTACTCCTTCAGCAACAAACTTCAAGGATGACACTTATTTGGCAGGAAACATCTTTGACCAAACCCAGATTTACCTGTCAGATCTACAGAAGGTGCAATGTGATTCGTCTCTTTTGAGAAGGTTTTTTCAGAGCTACGAAGCTCAAATGAGTTGTTCTTTATATAAGGTTTGCCAGGGCTTACCATTGCATATGGTGATCCCTGGCTTGTACGCAGCTGCTCAGCCATGAAAATTGATTTATCAGACTATTAGTAGAGTTTTTGGCAATATGAAACTAGGTAGAGAGGATTGCACCCAAGGTCAGATGACCCATTCTGCTTCATTCTGTGCCTGTGCACCTGTTAGCGATGAGCTTGGTTGACATGGCTGACCCCGCTAGTTATTGGGGTTGTGCACTTACTTTTGGCCATGTTGTATATATACATTGAGTTAATACTTTGAAATAACACAAGCTGATAAGTGCACTATTGTTCGCAAGGAGGGGGTCGTGAGTGTTATATATTGCATTCAGCAGGTGTTTTAGTCAGATCGCCTGGCGGATAAAGAGAGCCTGTGTTTGGCAGACTTCATATTCCAGTGGGGCTGCATTGAAAGACTGAGTTTTTCTTGGCTATTTTAACACATGTTTGGTTGAGGATATGTTTAGAAGTGTATTATGTAAAGCCTTAGCTATGTGGCAACAAATGACACAGCATTTAATGTAGAATAGTTGATTTTGGTGATGATTTTTTAATGTTGCAGTGCGGGATGATGCACTTGAATCAGATTATCAGTATCTATTAAGGTCAATTACACATTTTTTTTATATCCTTAAAAATGCTCCGTAAATAAATTGCCTTGTGACAATTTTAGTGCAAAGTAAGCAAAATAGGTACGCCAAAATCATCAAAAGTGTGAGCCACTGTGATTATTTGCCGCATATTAAACTGCCTGTCTAGTTTATACTGTTAAAGTTTTAGAAGATGTGCCCCACTGTGTGCAAAATACTTTCACACTTTTTGGGTTTGCTTTTTGAAAAGCGTTGTTTCCCTATTGAAAATTCTGCGCTTGCCAGTGCAGAATTTTGACAAGAAAACGACATAGACTGCCTGAGGCAGATTTCTATCTCCTATACTTTAGTATTGTTGGCGCGTAAAACAAAAAAATTGACATCAGTTCTTTGTAGGCGCTGACAGGTGCCGTTAATACATAGGGTATAATGTAAATCACTTTATGGTCAGATTGGACCCAGATTCTGAGGCAGATTCAATGCTATCCGTCCCCAAAATCAGTGTCCAAATCTGCCATGTAAACATACCCTTATGTAATAAACACAAGGGGCCGTAGTGGACGGTCGATATGTCTCACCGAGATGTCTGGTCTCGGTGTGGTAAAAAGCCATATAGTACTGGTGTCAGCGGCAGTAGGCCACTGACACACGTTCATATACGTTTAGTATAACTGCTATGCAGTTAATCGGGTAGGCTTTTTACTGGAGTAGCCAAAAGAGCGGGGTGGGTTGGCTACTCCCATGTCCAGGTCCAGGCCTTGGTTTTGTTTCAGACGTATATCAACCGGGCAAGTCAGGTGAGCAAGGGGGTGTGTCTGTCAGAAGGAGTCTGACAGTGTGAGAGTCAGACAGAGTGTCTACAGCAGGCTGCCTGCAAATCCCCTTGAGACTGGATCCTGCTGCAAGAACCAGAGACTGTGAGTTTACACACGGACAGTGTGCTGTTTTGTTTTGCGCTGAAGGCCAGCTACGTTGTTTTCCGTTTGTGTGTACCTTTCTGGCAATAAACGCCACTCTAAAGGAAGTCGCAGACTGTGTTTCTCTGTACCACCTTTGAGCTGATTCCCTACACCTTACTAGGGCAAATATACTAATACTGTCTAATACTTAGCAACATAAATTTAGACTAAATAGTGTAAGGATGTTCCAAGTTTTTCACAATGGGTTCATACTGTATGGTAAATGTGAATCATCTTTAGACATCGTTTTGTAACTTAACTCCACCTATTACTTCTTTTTACTACAATTTTGCAGCACAATTTTGCCATAATTTGGCTCACAGTATCATATTTAAAGCTCCTTTCCAACAAGTTACACCCCTTTTGTCACAGAGCAACGCCCTCTTGACAAGTGAGGTGCAAAAAGTATATAAAACACATAATAAATATGGTACAAGGCATGTACGCCAGTTTTTTGGCACAAATTGAGAAAGAATTTGGCACATTTGAGATGTTAAATCTGCTTCACTGTCTGCTGTGGTCTTAGCAACTAAAATATGTCCACAATAAAAAAAAGCCATGAAAACCTCACCTAAATACTTTGTGTCACTCCATCCCTGCACTTGGTCATTTGGTATAGTTGTACAAAGGCAGCGGCTTCCATTAGGCCATAATGTACCTCCATATACCTTTCAATTTTATATACCTGTAGCAGATAAAGAGGAGTCTAGGAGCTGTAGTGCGGGTTCCTGAGGCCTGACGCTGTACACCATGATCCATGACTACTTTATATATGTTTGAGAAAACTGCAGTACATAAATAAATAGTAGAAATTGATGCTTCATTCATTTTTAGGACAATGAAAAAAGCATACAAAACCAATTCATGTATGTAGAGTTAAATAAACACAGCTAAGCAAACTGAAAATTCTATTTTGCCTGCAGTAAGACATTTTCCAAGTCCATTAATCTTATTGTCTTTGAGAAAACCCTTCTGGAGATCTAAAGGAGAGATCTACCTATAATACTATGTGAAAGTTTTAGGCAGGTGTGGAAAAAATTCTGCAAAGTAAGAATGCTTTCAAAAATAGAAGTGTTAGTAGATTGTTTTTATCGATTAACAAAATACTAAATGAATAAACAAAAGAGACATATAAAAGAAAACTATATTTGGTGTAAGCGCGCTTTGCCTTCAAAATAACATCAGTTCTTCTAGGTCCACTTTGACATAGTTTTTGAAGGAACTTGGCAAGGAGGTTGTTCCAAACATCTTGGAAAAGTAACCATAGATCTGTCCATGTAAACTTGCTCGGATCCTTCCTTACACCTAAGATAGTTGTTAAAGGGATTGTCTCACTACATTGATTCATCTTACCTCAGTCCTGTTTTCTTGGTTTCATTTTGAATTCAGGGGCGTGTTTACAGGCTGCAGTAGAATCCAGACCTATAGCAACCAGTACTGGCAGCTATAGTCTGTAGCTATAGGTTTGTAGCTATAGTGACCTGAGGAGCTGATGCAGCCCATACAAGAGAGGATATCTAGGAATAGGTAGGGTACTGTTAATGGACATATATTGCAAAGTGACTTGTTTTTGCAAGATCTTTAACATAAAAAGCAATCGTTGTAGTGAGACAACCCCTTAAATGACATTGGCTGTTTGGGGATGTTGTTCGGCTGCAAAATAGATTTGGAGCCAGTCAAATGCCCTCCTGATATTTGGTGTCTGAATGGCAACAGTTTTACAATATTTTTTTTTTCTAAACCTGCCTGCAATAGGCAAAGCATATTAACAGCTATAAGTTGCTTAAAATAGTTCTTATATAGTCATTCTGTCTATGTGCTAATGGTTAGAGACCAGTCATACACAGCATAGCCAATGACATGTGACCTCCAAGCTATAGGTTGTACACCCCTGTTTTAAACCAAACTGCTAAATCAGAATATTATCCAGAGTTTTTTCTACCCCAAAGATTCTAGACCTCATAAGAAAAGAGAAAGCTACCAGGCACTCCCTAGTATATTATACCCACGATGTACGGTGAATAATGCAAAAAGTATTGCTCACGTTGGTTAATCGTGCTTGTAGAAAAGAGGAACGACAATCCATCTCATTAAATGGCGTAATACCGATGTTGTGGTCCTGGGCAGCAGCTTCCTCGCAACAGTAATCATACGCTTACCAGCGTGGATTAGATCTATGATATCTTTAGACCAGGATATAATTCCCGATAGCTGTTTTGACTATATCAAACTTTAAAACGTGTACCAAAGTGCTAAGGGTCAAAAATATATTCTTTATTAGGACACTAGGCATTTCAGGACTTTGTGGGTCACTTCCTCAGGTATGAAACACCTAAAGAATAAAGAATATCCGTTTTGTCCTTGGCACTTTGGTACTCGTTTTAAAGTTTGATATAGTCAAACCAGCTAACAGGAGTTATATCCCGGTCTAAACATAGACCCCATTAGAAAGATGACCTTACTATACTACATATACTTTCATGGTATATGGTCTATGGCTAGTAGTAAGTTAATCCTCTGAAGACATTTGTGTAATATTGACCATCATATCTCTTTAGTGTACCCATTGTTTGTAAGTTACATAGTTATATAGTTTGTAAGACTGAAATAAGGCATACGTCCATCCACTACAATCTGTTATCCTACAGTGTTGATCCAAAGAAATGCAAAAACTCCCATGAGCTACAAGCCAATTGTCCTTAGGGGTTGTATCATTTTATTAAATGGTCTTCAGAATAATGGGACAGTGAAAACAAGCAACTTTGCAATTGGATATCATTAGCAAAGCTGTCTTGTTCTCCCTTATCTTCTGTTTCTGTAAACAAACTTCTCCAGTGCTGGTCGGAAAGTCGGATCCCTCCTCCTTGCATTTCATTAGCTGTAATAATTTACATTCTGTTCAGCTCCCGGACAGCTGTATTCACGGAGCTTGCATTCCTGCCTCTCACTCAGAATTAGGGGCCGTGAACAATTTCACTCTATACAGTTAGCTGCCTCCTCATTGACACTGCAGCTGTCTCTATAATCAGAAAATAGCATTATTGTGCCACAGTGCCTTAATGCTCCTGCGTGTTAGTGCCTTGTGTAAACATGAAGGGAGGCGGATCTGTGCTGGATTCAACTGTAGCAACCGTCCAGCTGTGAGAGATCACTGCTGAGTTCATGGAAGACTGTTTAGACTGAATGCAGGTATGTAAACAGCTCTTACTAAAAATAAGACTACATAGTGAGAAGACAGTGACATGTGGAGAGGGGGGACACACACTGGAGCCAGCATGAACAGTGAAGGGGGGATGATGTCATCCCTTTTCGGTTAAGAAACGCCCAGCAGGGAGGGGAAGAAACGCCCCTGAATTTCAGGAAATTAGAGCATCAAGCTTCAAGAGAACAGCTGAACTGATGAAGCGATACATCCCCTTTAAGTGAAAAAAGTACGCTCTAACTCCAAATCCATCAAACAGACTAAATGGTTGCTACAATTAAGTTTACAGTTAACTAAGTATCCCAAGTCCTTTTCTATGTCAGTTTCACCTATGTTACATATATTTCCCCAATCATGTTTCCTTTTACCGACTTTGACAGCCTTCTGCAATATGTGCAAGCTGTCCAATGAACAATTTTATATCACTGGTTTCAGTTTATTTCATTTAATTACATTGCATAATGTTTCTTACATGATTGTGTATAATGCCTTTATATGTAAAATTTGTAATTTTACTTACATTCAGTTTCACAACAAAACATGCTGCACCTATAGAAGTGCAGCAGAGATGTCAATGACAGTCTTGAGTCACAGAAAACTGGTAGTCTGAAAAATGTATATTAGTTGTGCTTGTTTTATCACTGTTCTGCAAAGTAAAGGGTAATGTGTCTGTATCTTATCTAATGTAATCTGTGAATTCATGACAGAGATCAGTTTCTTGTCTATATATTTTATAAACACTAATTATACAGTGTCATAAAAGACTTGACAAGCAATCCTTTTTTGGCATGGGAGAAACATTCACTCCTTCAGTTCTATTGGTGAGAAAAAGAGGGAGCGTTACTTTAATGGGTATATCGGCCTAATATTGTGTCACTTCCCCTTGTGCTTCCAAAACAGCCCTAACTTGTTGAGGTGTGGACTGAAAAGACTCTTAAGGTGTCCTGTGGCACCAAGGTGTTAGCAGCAGATCATTTGAGTCCTGGGGGTTGCAAAGTGAGGCCTTCATGACTCAGATTTGTTTTCCTAGCACATCCTGCAGATGCTCAATCAGACTGAGATTAACTTTTTTAATTTTCTCAGACCATTCCCAGGTGAACATTTTTTACACTGGCAGGGTACACTACCCTCCTAAAAAAGCCAATATCGCTAGGGCATGTCACTCCCAAGAAGAGGTATACTTATTCCTCAACAATGCTTAGGAAGGGGATATATGTCAAAGTAAGTTCCACATTACCACCAGGACCACAGATGTCCCAGCAGAACATTAACCAGAGTATCACACTGCCTCTACAGGATTGCCTTTTTTTTCATAGTTCTTTCTGATGCCATTTCTTCCCTAGGCAAGCATTATACATACATCCGGCTATCCATGTGATTCATCAGGCCAAGCCACCTTCTTATTGTAGAAGCTTTAGGCAGTGGATTGGGGTCAGCATATGCACTCTGCCCATGCACATCAATGAGTGCTTTCTCGGTATGTCATGTTATCGGTATGAGAAAAGGCAGGTAACCATTGCCCGAAATGCGTAGGCGGGAGCTTTTTTTCATGTGTCTCCACTCTTCTAACCACTTTTGATGCTGCTTATTATGTGAGTGTTTGTTTTTACGATACTTAAGGGGGTTTTGCCATGAAGTAAAATTAATGTGGGAAGCTTGCAAATGAAATAACAAACATTTTCACCATTCATTATTATTAAAAATTCTGCACCGTTTTTGTTTTAGCTGCTCCTTTAGTGATCCATTGTTTACAGCTTGTCTCCATGGGATACGACCAGTGATGAGAGCTCCTCAGTCCTGCTCAGACATGCTCAGACATCACTTCTCCTCTCAGGCAGATACTGAGTGTTCAAACCCCAGGTGCTGTCATTGTACTCCTGTCCTCTGAACTCCTTAGTAATTAGTCAAACAGTGCAAATAAATAAAAAAGAAACCTCAATCAGGTTTGTGCATTGATAAAGAGAAAAAAACAACAACACAGGTTTGGTTGCTGCAGGGATTTGAACCTAGGACCCTTGTGCCTGGAGGCAAAAACTTTACCTCTCAGCTACTCACAATGCTTTACATAAACATACCTTTATTTGACTACAGAGAGGAAAGGCCTGGTGATGTCATCCTCCTGGGTCACATGATATGCAATTCAAACAAATCACACACCTCCTTCTGAGCACACAGAGCTGAAGAGCTGGATACAGGAGGTATGAAATGAGATTGTGGAAAAACCCCTTTAATAAACATGGATATTGTTTATGGAACTTGGATCTTTCCGTGCTGGAAACCTAGTGCCTTTATGTATTGTGACTGCCCTTACTTGGGATGGACTTATGTGCACAAGTTTATAAGAGGCAAAGCTGGATAACTACTCTACATCAATGAGTGCCCATTACCCAGTGAACATTTCACCCGTTGCTCAGTATTGGACCAATTTTAGTAGAAACTAACCACTGCATATTAGAAACGCCCCAAATGACGTGCCATTTTGGAGATGCTTGGACCCAGTTGTCTGTCATGACCCAGTTGTCTGTCTGTCATGTATCATGATATTAAATGGTCTTCAGAATAAGGGGACAGTGAAAACAAGCAACTTTGTAATTGGATGTCATTTGCAGAGCTGTCTTGTTTTCACAGTCTGCCTTATCTTCATTTTCTGTAAACACTGTTCCCCAGTGCTGGTCGGATCCCATCTCCTTTCATTTCATTGGCTGAGGGATCTACTTTTTTACATTGTTTTCGGCCGCGCGTTTGTTTTGTCGGGAGCTTGCATTCCTGTCTCTATTACTCAGAATAAGGGGCTGGCAACAATTTCACTGTGCACAGCCAGCAGCTCAACAGTAACACTGCAGCTGCTTCTACAATCAGAAAACAGCAGAATTGGGCGTCGATGCCTAAGATCTGTGCTGCTCTGGATGAGTTCATAGAAGACTGGATTCAACTGTAACAAACCTCCAGCTGTGAGAGGAGAAGAGATCAGTGCTCTGAGTTCATAGAAGACTGTCTAGACTGAATGCAGGGTGTGCTATGTAAACATACAGCTCTTACAAAATAAGACTGCATAGGGAGAGAAACGACACAGTGACATGTGGACTCAGACAGAGAGGTGGAGGAAGAGCACACTGACTCGGGAGCGAGCATGAACAGTGAAGGGGGGGATGATGTCATCCCACTTCAGTTAAGAAACACCCAGCTGGGAGGGGAAGAAACGCCCCTGGATTTGAAGAGCTGAGAAGCTGAGAGTACAATGAAACACACGAACTGATGAAGCGATACATCCCATTTAAGTCCTTAACCCACTAACCACCAAGCTGAACCCTGGCTGCGGCTGCAACAACAATCCTTAAAGGGCCAGTAGTGCAGTCCTAACAATAGTATATCACTGTAATAAATACAGAAGGGTTTATGGTACAGCCATGAACATAGGCTCTGTACAGCAATACACAGAACTGCCAGGGTTCTGTTCCTACCTAGAAGCAATAAAGTACAAATATAATATGAAATATAATGGAACAAGCCAAAGATTGTTTTTTACATGGAACATGTATAGGTCTACAATAAAAAAAACTCTGTGTGTTCTCCATACAGTATAAAATCTATGGTACGGTATAGACCAAAAGTATGTTTTGGTTGCCCTTCTACAGATGCATACAAAACTGATTCTAACTATGATCACGAGCATAAGGCTTTATGTTAATATGTGGCCTTTTCTACAGCAAATGATTTATGTAAGTCCAGTACTAAATAAAGTGGATTCCTTTGTCTCTGTTGTTGGAAATGTTTATGTTGGATATAATGAGCATTTGTGTGAATGGTTAGTAACGTCAAGCAACAGATCCTGGAACACATGGATATAACTAATGCAATTCACATACTGATCAACAAGGCCCAGCAGGACACAATATAATTCTCAGGGTGCACAATTCTGCCAAAAATACCACAGGTGTCTTTATAAAATAATTGCCCATGAGTGTGTGCTTTAGCCCAGCAACAGGGAAAAATGACATTACCCATTCAAAGAAAAGGTTTATTCCAATTACATTTTCCAAAGAATTTGGAAACACGCGTAAAATCATCATGAGTTACATTATTCCTTAAGACGGTATTTCCAGTCAATGTTACTATTATACCTACTATGCCAGACAGAAATCAAATAAGAAAAACGTCAATAATATATAATTTGCCTCAAGTTCTAAATGCTTGTGAATGACGTTTTATGTTAGTGTTTGGTTGTTTATTGAAAATTTTATTTCTTTAATTGCACTATAAAACAATTCTGTTATTTCTGTCTCATATAAAGTCTACAATGTCACAGCATTAATACTGCTATATGGAATATAGTTCATCGTACAGCTCTAGAAAATGAAATTCATAAAACTAGAGCAAATTTGGATCAATTTCCGCTACAATCTCTTGGGCAATGGAGTCAATTTCTGCTTGTTTCATGTGGTTTATTTTCTTAGGGTTCATGGTACGGCGCAGGTTTGAAATCCGTCCTTGACTGCACACATGTGGCCAGAGGGTTATAAAAAGAGAATGAACTTGCAATCAACTCGGGTTAAGTTCCTATGTTTTGAAACTGTTGGTGATTTCTCACAGCTTAGGTCTGCGGGACACCTAACAAAGCAGCCAGCTCCTTATGTAAACATGTGTATATATATATATATATATATATATATACATATTTACAAATATATATATATATATATGTATAACATATATATTATATTATATATATATATATATATATATATATATAATATACATATATAATATATATAACACATTAATATATATGTGAATGATATTCATATGTATTGTTAAATAGGTAATACATAAAAATCTATGAATGCTAACAGATATATAGAACACAGTTGAGTGGCTTTATTTAACATGTTAAACAATTAATTTATGAGAAAGAATTTTAATTGAGCTTTTTGGATTCTGCTGTTGTTAATGTTGAGTTTTTGGTTGCACATAATTCACTAGATTTCAGAGCAATTTACAATTCTTCAGGAACATTTTTTTTTTTTAAATATCTAGAACACTACCATGTACTTGCAAGCAAAAAAAAGTGAAAGAGGGTCAAGATGTTAAACTTGAATTTGTTTTGATACATCCCCACACTCTTGAAATTAAATAGAATATTGTGCCAAAATCTACACTGCCATATTCCAAATGTTGTCATTGTGCAGCGTCTGCCTCTGTTTTCCTCTGATGCTTTATAGCAGTCTACAGGAGATTCCTTCCACATAGCAGGGGTTTGCCTGGAGGAGAGAAGGTTGTGAGAGTCCATAGCGCTATCTTTATAGTAAAACAAAACTTAAAAAGAGAATTCTGAATAGCTGTAAAAGTAATTTGAACATGTTGCTTCATGTTAGGTCTTGTATAAAAATAATTTAGATTTTTTTTTTGTCATCTAATAATATATCTTAGGGCTAAAGGTTGACTGCCAGTTACCTGACATACCAGGATAACTTCTCATTTTGAACCAAAAATGAAATTTCCTTTGTCTGTAGATGGGCCAACCTCCACACCTGTAAAACTCACTTATCTAGGGTAACTCCATGATAGAATCTCTTATCTTAGTTTTGCTTCTTCCAGTCGTGTAAATCACGGCACCATTAGCTTAAATAAAGATCTACTCCCCCAGACTAGATATAGCCGGCAGATGGAGCATTTTTTTTACTCAGATTATGAGATAGTCCCTAACAAACTTATTGTACCTAGTGATAGTAACATACATTGTTTGAACCTAAAGGAGAGAACAACTGATCTTCTCTAATTATACAGCCATTTTGATGCCTTACAGAGGACACATCTGTCAATTTCACTGCCATTGCCCTTTGTGATGTCATAACCTCTGCAACCTTATCAGCCCATTTTGTCATCACACCTATGAATTCACTACCACAATCCTTCTGATGACACCATCAGCTGTGTCATTACTAAAGTTGTACTGTTTGACCATTCCATTTTACTTATGGCATTATCACTAGTTATGGATCTTAAATGGGACATACCATGCCTCCACTCTAGGCTACCCTTGCTCATTGGTGCAGGTCTCAGGACTCAGCATATGTCCAGCAAATCTTGTAATGTAACCATCTTCTTTGACCCCAAGAAGACACTAGGTAATGTGCCTGACCACAACTCTGTATCATCAGAGGTGCCCTCAGCAAAGACCCAATGTATAGACAGTGGCATATGTTGGAATATTCTGTCAGAGGTTTATGTCTAGAAATCTTCTCACTCTCGATGTAGAACCACCTAGGCGCTGTTGTTATCTAAGGGGCTAAAAGGTCAAGATCAAAGATATTGGTCCTGGCCATTAGACTGGGGGGTGGGGGGTGGGCTGAAAAACATAGTTGGCACTTCATAGTTGTATTGTGGGTGTGGTTCTTTTGTCTACATCATTATGTAATAGTACATGAATGACCTGAGTGGGAAGAGAGAAGATAGAGCTCTATAATTAACTGTATATAATTAATTAAACCTCAGAGAATTTCATTAGGGATTTGAAATTACCAGAGCTGTATAGTTCAATAGAATGCTATGGGTTGGTAGATGTTTCGCTATTTCTGCCTTCCCAGTCACAGCATACACACAACACCCATATGCATCGCCACTGCCTTCAAACTTCAAAATTACAACACAGACATCAGCCCAGCCAACTCAGAGGGTGTCCAAAAAGGATCTATCTGTCCCTCACAGACTCAGACCTAGGCGCACCTTTAGCGGAGACCCCGCCCATAAAAGGGGCAACCCCGCAAATACTCTCACCTAGTTTAGTACCTGGACTAAGGTATATTGTAAATAATATCAGGTATAGCTTTATTACTGTATATGCTTACAGAATATAGTCAATTAATAAGAAGTACATGGTACTTAAACCTATTTATTGTACACAATTCCCCAACAGTATCAGATATACTGTAGCTCTATTGGATGCTTGTAATAACTTACAGAATATGGTCAATAAATAAGAAGTACACAACACTTAAATATACTCATACCCAAACACGTTTCGTCTCACTTTCAGAGACTCTTCAGTGGGGTAATAAGAGATGATACCTCCAATAGATCAAAAACTGCAAAATGTGTACTCAAACATCTACATATTACCTGTAGTACCAGGCTAAATGCTATTGACTGTATCCAGAAAAAAGTATCCCTGTAAAAAAGATCGCCATAATCAATCAAATACTCAAATATATTGTCGCATACATCTTACACAAGATACCAAATAAGTCTTACTAGACTGTGCACAGTCATAATACTGATGGCTGTGACTTGTCAGGGAGTTTACCTATCGCTGGGGCTGCTGTAACAAATACGTAGTGTAAATTAAAATGAATAAAACTTAAAAAAATTTATCAGATAATAATAGTAAAGTAATTACCTAGCAATAATATATAAAGGCAAAAAATATGTAAATCAGCTCACCCAGGTCCAAAAACTATCCTTCAAACTTCCTTCCATTTATGGTGCTTGGAGTGATTGGTAGCTGCACATTCCCAGTACAAAATACACACAATATATTTTTGGAATAAAAGTGACGTTTTATGCAACAACATTAACATATATGAAAATTCGTATACATTGTTCTGGATATTAAAGATATATTCCCATCTCATAAAGTGGCATGTCGTTAGTATATGCCATCACTTTATCATTGGTGAGGGTCCTAACTTTCAGGCTCTCACTGATCTTGTGGAAGAAGTTCTGAGAAACTTAGGGCCACATGTATGAAAACTGTTTAGGTCTAAAACTCACTTTTTTGCTCATAAACAGTTTTCATACATGTGGCCCTTAATGCAGAGGCTCCTTCACTGTTTTTTTATTCTACACAACGGTGCTACCGGTCATCTGGTTGTGAAGGGAGCTATAGCTGGTCCCATGCACTTAAATTAATCTATATAGTCCCTCTTGCATAGCACATAAATGGATACAATTATGCAGGGAGAGACTATCAAGGGGACCCATTCTTGAGTCAGCGCTGTGGCCCTTTTATTCTCAGAAATGGTAGGGGTTACATTGGTTCTGAGTTGGGATTCTAGTAGCATTCACTTTATGAGAGTCGTTTAAAATAAATTTGGAAAAAAATACTTAAAGGTGTTTTCCAGCCAACAAAACAAATCTCAAATATCTTGCCTGAGTAATCAATTACCTGTGATGTTTTTGTGTGATAGCTTGTGCTGTTCCTGTGCTGTAACTTCCTATTTTTCAGCTGAGCAGCAGCATTTCCTTTTTGACAGCAGTTTCCTTTTGACCTTTAAAACTACAAGTCCTAGGATCCTTTGCTGTGCTTTGTCCATCTTCCCCCCTCCAAACCTCAATGCATGCCTCCTGTTTCCTACCCCATGTTGAAAATCTTAGAAAACTGGATCAGGATGTGACTTAAAGGGGTTGTCTCACTTCAGACAATGATGGCATATCACCTATCTCCTAAATCAGCCACAAAACTTCTCCATTCTGAATGGGACACTCCTATAGACTTGAATGGGAGTTCTAATTAAAACTGAGCGGCTCTGCTTGGCTAAACTCGGAACTCCCATTCATGTCTATGGGAGAGACCTGACCTGGTCTCCATTCTTAACAGATAGGTTTTGCAGTTTGTTTAGGAGATAGGTCCGGGTCCCAGCTCTTTGACTCACACCTATCAGACAATGATGGCATAAAGCCTAGTTATATGCCATCATTGTCTGAAGTGAGACAACCCCTTTAAAAGGCAGTCCTGAAAAAAGGCAGATCCTTATGGTCATATGATCTCCCAGACCCAACACAGAGCTGCTTTCCTGCCTGCTGAGCTTCCTGTGGCATCAGCCAGCTGCTAGAAGCACACAGACAATGTAATGTTAATATTTAAATCAGACTATAAGGGTATGTTCACACGGCGTAATTTCGGCATGCATTTAGCGGCGTATTTGCGCTCTAATACGGGCAAGATTATGGTAATCCATAGTTCTCATACAATACGATTGTAGCGGGGAGATAAGTGACATGTCAATTATTTGTTGCGAATACGCACCACAAGTAATGTATGTCAATGGGGCCGGCAGGCTGCCACTCCCCCCCCCCCCCCACGTGCTGCTGGAGTACGCGTGTATTAGCACGAGCTCCCGAGACACACGAAGTACTGCGGCGCGTACTGTATGGGGCCCCATTCGCTATGGTTTTAATTCGCCCGCACGCCAATATCAGGCGCATTACAGAGCGTCTGCAGCACTTTGTAATGCGCCTGATTTTTGGGACGTGCGGAGGCGGGGCACACTAGAATCGTACAAAGCTATAGATTTATAGCTTCAGTACGGCAAATCCAGACGCATTACTGCTGGAACAGGTAGAGCACGTTCAAAGTGCTGTACCTGAGCCAGAAATATTATCTTAGCGCCTTAATGCGCTGATTTATGACCCGCTGTAGAGCAGGTTAATCAGGCGCATTCTACACTGTTCTTCTGCGCTTTACAATTGCCATCTAAGCACCATAAATCATACCTGTCGTCCAAATAGTCTAAATCAATCTATTATATAACAACTCCACCAATGAGCTGTGTTAGATGCTTTAATATCACTGTACATAAGAGAATTGTGGCTTTTTAATAATTAGGTCCAAATTTAAATAATTTTGGTTACAGTCTATTTTAAGACTGGAGATGTGGCAGGAAAACAGAACAAATTACTGTACAAAGAGAAAAAAAATCGGCAAAACCCAGTATCAATCCTAATTCATACTTTATTGTTTGAGTGTTTCTGTGTTATTTGAGCTGTGCTCACTGCTGAAAGTGTTTCTGTGGTTCATGTGTTATATATTACAGATTACCAAATAAAAGCAGTACACTCAACCAAATGTAACTTTCCTAAATATAAAACACATGATGCTGATTTCTATATGGAAATGTGTTTCTTATGTTTCGGGGTCCCATGGATTTACCTGTTTAACTGGGCTTTGCCAGTCTGAATTACTAAGTACAGGATGGCAATTAACTCTTAGATAAATCTAAATTGTGACATAAAAATAAAGCACATACATTATTTATATATTCATTATTACACAGAGGCCCTTTTAATGGATACTTCTAGTTAAAGAGATTATCAGTTGGGCACACCAAGGCTTTGTTCACATTACTGCCATGGATTTTGTATTGTAGAGGTATTTTAGCCATTGCACTCACTAGTATTTACTGTCACTGGCTGATAAATAGGTCTGACTTGCAGTTCTCTGAGATGAGCAGCAGTGTCAGACCAGGATGCCCGGGAGCCAGGTTCGGAGTGGCCCACAGGGAAACAGTGGAAACCCCCGGTGAGCCCCAGAGCATTGCAGACCTGGCATTTCTTTTAAACTGTATATAAATCCTTGGGAAAGGCAGAAAGGCAGAGAGAAGGAGGTAAAAATCGAGAGGTAGCCTATAAGAGGCATGTACAGTAGCTGCAGGATGGGCCACTAGATTCAACTCTACTGGTGGCCTCTGGAATGAAATTTGACTGGTGGATCCTGGGCCACACAGTCCGACGCTGCCTGGGGCCCATCAGTGGATTTGATATGTGGGGCCCACCCTGCAGCTACTGTTCATAACTGTACATCTTGTGCATAAATCTTGCACTCTGCCTCTGTTTTTTTTTTTTGCTTCTTGCCCTAAAAAAAGCCCCTCATCTACCATGTTCGGGAGGCTTTCACCTGCTACCTTCTGGGCCAGTCCGAGTCTGATTAGCAGTGATGGCAGGTGATGACATATCAATGTCCATATTATTAACAGTGTAAAGCGCATTCATCACCTCATCCGTGGGGTCTGCACAGTGCCAAAGGTATTCCTGCATGGGAAATATCAGCTCCTAAGAGAAGAACAGTTCTGCTCTGCCAGTCTGTCTTGCCATGCGCCATAACAGTGGTATTCCCAGCATTTCTGACGGTTATGCTGCAGCTCAGTCATAAGAAATAGGTAAGTTCTAAACTGTACCCTTAAACATGCTTGTACTTGCCCACAGAGAAGCAGAGGAATTCACAGTTGGCCTCTGTGCATGGTGGACCCTTGGGTATAGTGGGCTTGAAGCTGCTTTTCAAAAAGAAAGGCAGAGCAATGAAAGGCAGAAAAAATGAGGTAGAATGTTCAGGTGGATCCCCAGAAGCAACTTCTTTGGTGGACCACAAGAATCAGCTCCACTCATTGGCCCTAAAAGTCAACTCCACTGGTGGGTCTTAAGAATCATCTCCACTGGTGGGTCTTAAGGGGTCTTAAGAATCAACTCCACTGGTGGGCCCCAAGAATCATCTCCACTGGTGGGCACCAAAATCAGCTCCACTGGTGGGGATCAAGAATCAACTCCACTGGTGAGCCCCGAGATTCAACTTCACAGGTGGGCCTAAAGAATCAACTTCATTAGTGGGCCTGAAGAATCAAATTCACTGGTGGGTTTCAGGCCCTCCAGTCTGACACTGCCCTTATACTCATATGCAAAGAGAAAGGCTGAGGGTTGAAAGGCAGAAAAAAAAAGAGATATAATACTGGAGATGCACAGGTGAATCCCCAGAAACAACTTCACTGGTGGCCCCAAGAATCAGCTCCACTCATAGGCCATTATAGTCATCTCTGCTGGTGGGCCCCAAGAATCAACTCCACTTGTGGGTCTTAAGAATCAACTTCACAGGTGGACGTAAAGAATCAACTTCACTGGTGAGCCCGAAGAATCAAATTCACTGATGGGCTTCAGGCCCCCCCAGTCCAACACTGCCCTTATACTCAAATGCCAGCAAATGTCAGCAAACAGTATGCATTACGGTGTAAGAAAACAAAGTAAGTATAATAGTAATAATATTAGCAACTTAACTAATATGAAAATCCATACTATGTTGTATACCTTACTCCTTCAGCATATCAGCACTGAGAAAGTTCCTTAAGTTTAGCAGAAACTTGATCTTAATCACATTGACATAATTTAATTTACTGTGAAACAAGTTAATTCAGTAAATATATTAAATTGTCCCCAGAAGTCCCTAGCATAACAGATATTCAAATGATATGCGCACATACCTTTATGCATGTGTTTGCAATGGGTAAAGTGCCAATTGACTCACAGTAGAATATAGAAAGCAGAGCAATCCTGCAGCTGTCCATGCTCCAGTAGTTGTAGAATATGTCTGACCAGCCCAGTATTCAACTGCTTATTTGTGTGTTTTCATTGTAGGTCTATCTAAATAAAAGAAGGACAATTATTTACCAATGTGAACACATTATATTACATTATTGGATATGAGATATCGGTAATAGTTCAAAATTTCTAGACTTGAAAATCTAAAGTGTGTTTTTTACTTTTTGGCTGGGTTCTTTTAGGCTGGGTTCTTTTAGGCTGGGTTCACAAGTCGGACTTTTCCTATTGAAAAAAATCCGATGGATTACTGCCAAGGATTTTAGGAGGTTTTTGCCTGCAGTTCTGACGCGGTTTAGCCCCATTGTAATAGGCTAATCAGCATCACTCCTCCCCGGAATCGGATAAAGATCTGCTCAAAAGAAACATGTTCATTCTTTTTTCCCCATGCCACAGATTTGTGATCCGTGGTGTAGAAAAAAACTTGAGTGAACTACAGTGAACTACAGCATGGTCTGGCCAGTCAAGAGAATGCATGAGGATTTTAACAAGGAATTTAATGAGGAATCCGTGTTGAATTCCTCATTAAAATCTGTTGTGTAAACTTACCCTTACTTTTTGCTGCTAATCACAAGGCATTATGGGAAAAGGGCTGAGACGCCCACAGCGCCCTCTGTTGGATGTAACAAATCCTCAATTTGCTTTTGACCCACCGAGTCTTGAGAAAGCAGAAAGGATTTTAGCCAAGCCAGTATTTCTCATCTGCAGACAACGCTGTTTCGGGATTTTTGTCCGGGATTTTTGCTGCTAAGTCATTGCCGTGTGTACTGTACTTTTCTGTACCGATCATGAACTAACTTATTCTCAACTAAAATGGATATTAAAGGAGTATTCCCATCTCAGACATCTATGGCATATGGACAGGATATGCTATAAATGTCTCACAGGTGCAGGTCCCTAGTCTGCACTTGTCTCAAGAATAAGTGTCCCTTATCCCCCTGTCCTTATCTGTGCCGCAAATGCACAAAACAGAGAGCTGTCCGTGCATGCACAGAGTTCTGAATACAGATGAAAACACTCAATTGGCTGTATTTCAAACTCCCATAGATGAGAATAGATAGATACAAACGTGTGGCCTCCTCTCTGTTTTGTGCTGCCATGGCATAGTAGAGGACAAAGGCTAAGACGACCATCTAAGATATCAGAGGTGAGATCTGCATCTACTAGACATTTTTGACATGTATGGCACATGCTGTCCATATGCCATAACTACCTGAGATGGGACAACCCCTTTACAGAGGTATAGGCAGTTTCAGGCTCACATTTCCTGGTCAGGCTGTGGGTGGTTCTATAACACTAATTGGCATATCAGCTCTTCTATTCATAGCTGATTCTATTACAATGACATGAGTGCTGGAGGTTTGTAAACTGTAGTGCACAAGGCTACAGAGCTCAATAGGTTTAATGGGGTTTTGCCACGATGTAATGTTGACGTGGGAACCTCCAAAATGGGTATTTAAGCACTTTTCGAAATATATGTAATTACAAAAAGTGAAGACTCTGAGAGCTACAGCATTTCTTAATCCCCCTTCATTACCTGAAAGCTTCCACTAGACACGACCAGAGGGACCAGAGGAGCTGACAGGCCGCGCTTGCATGAAACACTTCTTATCTGATGACAGGGAAAATGAATGAGCTTTTAAGGGACAGGGAAGAAAGTGCAGTCTATGAGGCTGTGTCTTGCTGTATTGAGAATCCACTGTTGTACTGTTATTATAAGTTTTGAGATGCTCCCTTATTCCTCACTCCTTGCTCACCCCCTCCCTCTCTCCCCTGCAGCCTTCATGACTCAGCATGATTTGTTTATATTCTACTCCCGTGCTGATAAGAGGTAAGTAACTGGCGTCCTGGCAAATCCCTTTTAAGGCTTGCCAATAAGTAATGTAAGCAAGCTCTCATCTTTCAAGATAAGGAACAGAGCAGGTAGTGACATCACCAACCCAAACACTGCTGGAGCAATGAGAGCAGAGAGGTGGTCGGTAACTAGGGAATCTTGTGTGCAAAAGCAGGAGATAAGTTCTGCTCCTAACTGAAGAGAAGCAAAATCAGTAAATCAGTTAATTTGGTAATAGTCTTTATTTACCGTTGCCTACATGTTTAAAGCTAACCAATGAAATGGGAATAGCCCTCTAAGTAAGAATCATTCATTGGTTGGAAAGTTATTTATCAGAAAATTAGACAAAAGCATCTAACACAAAGGGCGACATGTATGAACGGGCTTTTTGCCTGTTTTCAGGCGTATAATGCGCCTCACTGTGCCGACCCGCTGTAGGAAGCACTAATGCGATGTTAGGCGCAAGCTTCGCCACTTTGTAATGCGCCTAACATGAAGGGGCATGCTGTGGGCATTCTGGGGCGGGACGCACCAGATTAGAAAACTCCGACGCATGTATAAATGCCGGTCGGCAAAGTGAGGTGCATTACAGCTCTGACAGGCAGACCTAGTTCAATGTGGTCTACCTGAGCCGGAGGAGGCGAAGTGGAGCTAGCAATTATTGCAATGGGGCCAAATGTGCTCTAGGTCTACAGTTACAACAGTACAATACTGAGAATGATTTGTAACTAAAATTAATTAATAAATAAAGATAAATATCCAAGTTTTATAAAAAAGATTTCAATGTATTGAAAAAGTTGATCATTTAAAAAAAATGGAAATATATAATATCTCAAAAGAAAGAAATATCAGCTATAAAAGGTCTTAAAAATTCCGAGAGACTTAAAGTAATTTTACATTAAATAAGCCAATGATGATGTTGTACTGATGTAAATTTTTTTACATTTTTAATACCAACAATTGGAGATGTATTTTTGCTGCTTTCACCATTTATCCTATTTAGTATATACAGCAAGAGCCAGCACAGCACAGGTATTGCTGGGACCTGTGGTCCCCCAAGCAGGATTTCTATTCACTGACATGCTTAATGATTTATCTCTGATTTCCAGCCTGTCTAGAAACTTAATACATGTTAGGGCGCGTTCCTCACGGCACAGGACAAATACCGGCCGGACTGCGGCCGGTATTTGTCCTGTTTTGCGGCCATCTCCACGGCAGCGAGGGGGACGGCTTTTCTCCGCGATGAGTGGAAAAAAGCCCTCCCCCTTCACATTGGCTAGCACAGATTCCGTCCGGAAACTGGACGGAAGATTGTGCTTGCACAATGTGTTGCGGCCGTACCGCGGATGGCAAAACCGCCTTACGGAAAACCCGTGCAGTGGGGACTGCTGCACGGGTTTTCCATAGAGCACCATTGTGCTCATTTTCGGTCGGTTTTTCAGGCAGTCTGAAAGACCGCAAACCGGCTGAAAGACCATCCGAAAACCCGTGCCGTGGGGACATTTCCTTAGGCGCATTACTTATGCGCCTAAGTTCCGCAATGCGCCTCACACACTGGCGAGGCGTGGGGAACTTTACACCGCATTTATGAGCGCACTTTGGGCACGGTCATACATCAGGCGCAGTTTTCATGGAAAAAAAGTGAAACGGCCACCTCGACACGCCGATCTTCATACATGTCGCCCAAAGTCTGTAAAATCTATCTGTATTTTATTTCTCCACTACTTACTTTTGTGCACCCTATTGTTACTTTAAAGGGTGTTCCAAAAGATTTAACTGCTCATTAGTCACTAGGGAATAATTTTTTAAAAAATAAAAAAGCCACTTATCTTGTGAACCCGCTTGTTCTAGCACCGCAGCTAAGCTGGGTGATCCCAGCTGATGATGTCACCACTCATTCTGCACGTGACCCTATAGCTATTCACAGGCCGCAGCGGTCTGTTGCTGGATATACTGTACCTTATGTGACTGCTGAGACATAAGATCAGCTGCAAGGTCATGTACAAAATAAATGGAGATGTTATCGGCCATCATTACTGAAACCGGCCGGGGCACTGGAACTAGCAGCTTACAAGGTAAGGTTTTTTTCTCAATTTTTAATCAGCTAGCGAGCAGTTAAAACTTTTGGAACACTCCTTCAACTGTTTCAATCTTTCAGTAGTAAAACAAAAGGTGTTCCCACAATGGTTCCAGATAGATGGATGAGTGCTGTGCCTTAAGCGGTTGTCCTGTACACGCTTATTTGAACCTAGATCTGGCAGCAGAACATAAAGTGCACTTACACTTCATTAATGGACCGTTCCGCACCTGTTAGAGATTGATGAAGGTTATGTGACAATCGACAGATGCTTGTCCGTTATTCTGCAGTGTCGAAAATTCACACCTGGGAAAAACATTTCGAAGAAACCTCTGAATGCATCTTATTTCTGTGCAGTATACTACTTCATTTTATAGAAAATAATGGGTTTTATTATAGGAGCATAAACGCACAATAATAGATGTACGGTATTAGCTATCATGCTTCAAAAGCAGCATCATAATTCTGCAGGAAACATCCGACACCCACATACTGTTGTGTATTTTATATCCGAAGTATATTATGTTCTGTCAAATTCATTTCATATAGTACCTATTAGTTAGGAAATCCTTTGTGCAGCATAGGACATTGCTGGATCTATGCTGGATTCTAATCTAAATTACCTGAAAGACCGTGAGAGCTGGTCTTTTGTGAGTCAGCGGTTACTACAGGTTAGCATCCATGGGACTATGGGCCACAGGTAGGAAAACTATCTAGGTCTAAGACTTTTTTTGTTGCCCACAGCAACCAATCAGAGCTCCCCTCTCATTTCATGTAGTGCTCTGAAAAAAATGAAGGGGGAGTTCTGTTTGGTTTCTACCGGCAACAAAGAAAGTCTTAAACAGTTTTCATACATGTCCCAATATATGTATGTAGTCCTCAAACTGGAGCATATTATTTTATCTTTTCACTATGTGCCAACACTCGTGTGTAGCATCAGTGGTGTCAGTAGAAACATAATTATTAAGACATTGTAGCATGAATGCAAGGTCACTTCATCATCTGCATAGGACCCGCATTGGATTCACCACCAGCACCACCATTGACCCTCAGGGGACATTCTAGTATGTATATTATTATTATTATTTATTTTAGAGCGCCATTGATTCCAGGGCGCTGTACATTAAAGAGGGTTACAAACATGACATAAGTCGAACAAGTTCAATGCTGACAGTATGTGACAATCAACTGGCAAAGAGGGAAAGAGAACCCTGCCCGCGAAGGCTTACAATCTACAAGGAAGGGGGAAAGAGACCGAAGGGGCGGGCAGACATGTTTGTGGAGGGTGTATATAGTATACAGTATGCATGAGTGTACAGGCAGTCCCCGGGTGACGAACGGGATAGGAACTGTAGGTTTGTTCTTAAGTTGAATTTGTATTTAAGTTGGAAAAGTTATATTTATTAAAGATATCTCCAGCACAAAAGGTTTTTTTTTTAGTGTTGTATAGAGCAGGGAAGGGTTTTTACATTTGTTTTGCTGTCTGTGCCCATGTTAAGAAGATTTCACCTCATTTTCACCTCATGTGCTGCTGTGGCATGCTGGAACTTGTCGTTCCACAGCTGCTATCTGCTGTGGAACATGGAACTACAAGTGCCAGCATGCCCCATAAGTCTTTGTTTGTAACTAGGTTACAGGTGTAAATTGGGGAATGCCTGTATATGTATAAACTATTTTATATGTAAACATTTATTAATCCAGATCTTGCTTTCAGAAGTTTACTTAAAGTCGTAGTAATTTATACCGTAGATATACACCACGAGCTGGAGAGACAATTCTACCACTTCTAAGCCAAAGAAGAAAATGTAACAGTGTAGAAAACTGCTTGCTTACCAGTTTTAGCACGTAGTGTCTTACTTTGTTACATGAATTGTCTTCATGTTCTTATTGCTGAATTCACACACAATGGGCTTTATGTATGAAAACTGTCTAGAAGTAAGACTGTCTTTGTTGCCCATAGCAACCAAACAGAGCTCAGCTTTCATTTCACATAGTCTGGAAAAATAAAAGCTGAGCTCTGATTGGTCGCTTTGGACAACAAATACAGACTTACTGCTAGACCGTTTTCATACATAAGGCACAATATTTTTTAGAGTTTTTAGCACTCCCATTTTTTGTGATATTACTTCCATAGTGCAATGAAATACAAACTACTTACAAAATGTTTTTGTGGTGTTTTTGGACTTTTCAAATGGCTTTTTTCCTAGCACACTTCTTGCAGGTTTCTTAATAGGACCTAAACAATGCTAGAAAAAAATGTAAAAAAATAATACAAAAAAAAAGCTTCAAAAACACCTTTAAAATGCAAAACCAATAATAATAAAATTGTGTGAAGAAGGCTTTAGGGTGCTTTCACATGGTGCGTTTTTGTTGCGTTTTTGATGCGTTTTTTTGGATGCGTTTTTTGTGCAACAATGTATATCATTAATTGCTGTGTCTTTCTGCACAAAAAACGCATAAAAAAACGCATAAAAACGCACCAAAAACGCACCGTGTGAAAGCACCCTTATAGTAGCTATTTTCAGTCTATCTAATTCTTCAACTATTTCTTCAGCTGAAAATCATCCAAATTAGGGTTTATTCATTCAGCATGAGATTTGAGCAAAACCTAGAAAATCAGAATGGTAACTCTGGATAGATCCATTCACTCAACTCTAATTACCATTACCCAAGCCATAATGAATAGGCTGTTATAATCTTGTTGAGTTCAGGTTGGACTGAATGATATTTATGTTCCATGGTCTAGAATTATTTTGTTTTCAGAGTGAGTTTAAGTATATTTAATGTCATGAATACCCCATCCCCCACCGAACATTTGTTTCCAAATGTAGAGATTAGACATATGGTAACTATTAAATGAGATATAAATTACTGTACATTTCTTTGCCTTGATTGACATTGGGGAAATGTGGAACTTACCACAAATACATTTGTGAAGTGCTTTCATTGCCGTTCAAGAAAAAAGGAACATTAACCCCTTTCCGTCTATGTTCAGATCTGCATTGGAGATACAGTTTGGATCCTCAGAGCAGATTATATTATGATTGATGGAAAATAGCGCTGCATTCAGCACAGTTTGTTTTTTCTTTTATAAATGTTGACACGTTGAAAGAACCAAGCATTGAAGGAACCCTTGAAGGAACTGGGATGAACCCTTGAACTTGAAGCCTTGAACCACGTTGAAGGAACCCTTCTAAGGAACTGGGAGGTTTTGGGGGCTGGCGGCATGAATTGTGTAATAGATGCAGCTATATTTCATGGTTTCAATTATAGACCGAATCCACAATGCAAGTGTGAACATAGCCTTTGTTTTATGTATCCTCTGTAGCAAGTGATTTCATTCATTACCTTCAGGGCTGGGTCTATTTTAGTTTTAAGGACCGCTTTCAAGAAGCCACAGCGTTTTATCTTTCGCTTCATGTAGCCACATCCGGACTAGTTTTTTTAGTGTGATTAGTTGTACTTTTTAACACCACCGTTTTAGGGTACTTGTCATCTATGGCTTATTTATATTAATTCTTTCTGGGGAAATGGGAAAAAAAACAGCGATTCTGTCATTATTTGCCTTTTAAATAGTGGGGCGTTCGTGGTACAGCATAAATAACATAATAATTTTATTCTGTGGGTTGGTACAACTACGGCAATAACTACTACAAACTGCTACTTTTGTACAATTATCGCATTTTATGGATAAATAGTTTCTATATGAAGCCATGAAGCCATAGCTCTATTACTGTATGTAGCCAAATAAAGGGCTTATTTTCCAATGGGGCGAGATATATATATATATTTTTTGAAACCAAAAACATTTTGATTGTTTAACTTTTTTTAAGAGTGATGATAAAGAAAAGGTTTTGTAGGTGTTTTTTGCTTCTTTTTTTAAAAAATTCTCCTGTTCACTGTAAATAACATGCCAACCTTATTGTTAGGGTCATTACAATTGCAGCAGTACCATATATTTATATATTTTGAACATGTTTGCTAAGTGAAATGGTAAAAAAAATGTTGTTTTTTTATAACTAACTAACTAAATTAACTAAACTTTAATCTATTAAGAGACAGTACTGTATGATTGTTTGGACAAATCACAGATTACCACAGTGAAATATGCGGTCTGAAAAAAGCCCTTAAATCAAAAAAACAATCACAGAAAACCACAGAAATAGGACCCCAATCTAAAATATAACATTTATTAATAAATATTAAAACATGCACAATGGCCCTCCACTACATAGGTAACATCCTAATGATATACTAGGATTTCAAAAAACAAAACAAAATACTCCTCCAGTACAAATAGTAGGTAATGCTACACTTTAAAGATAACTATAAATATAGTCAGAAACTCAAAGCCCTATTAAGATACTAGAAAAGACAGAGTAATCATCCCGAAAGGGACGGCCCCGTCCACTGAAGGCTCGCCCTGTTGTGCCCTGCCCAAATCCTGATACATACATGAGGAGTATATAATGCTTCTGCAGCCAATCACTGTACAAAAAGTTGCAAGAGAAAGAATGTCGCCATAGACCACATTTAAGCCAACATAATAGATATTTATCCTTGGTACTTATCGTTTGTAGTCAGAATTCAAGATATCCAAGATGATCCTAACGGTAGTGGTTGCATGTTTAGCCAGTGGCTCCACTGTGGGCATACATGGGATAGCCACATCTATTGGTCCCCTGAGGAACCCCCTCTGTATCTTGGGGGAGAAACGCGTCGGGATATCGGTGGCATGTTTGGACATCTTGGACATCTTGAATTCTGACTACAAACGATAAGTACCAAGGATAAATATCTATTATGTTGGCTTAAATGTGGTCTATGGCGACATTCTTTCTCTTGCAACTTTTTGTACAGTGATTGGCTGCAGAAGCATTATATACTCCTCATCTATGTATCAGGATTTGGGCAGGGCACAACAGGACGAACCTTCAGTGGACGGGGCCGTCCCTTTCGGGACGATTACTCTGTCTTTTCTAGTATCTTAATAGGGCTTTGAGTTTCTGACTATATTTATAGTTATCTTTAAAGTGTAGCATTACCTACTATTTGTACTGGAGGAGTATTTTGTTTTTTGAAATTCTAGTATATCATTAGGATGTTACCTATGTAGTGGAGGGCCATTGTGCATGTTTTAATATTTATTAATAAAGGTTATATTTTAGATTGGGGCCCTAGTTCTGTGGTTTTCTGTGATTGTTCTGTATGATTGTTTAATCGCTTTTTTAAAGGGGTTGTCTCACTACAATGATTGTTTTTTATATTAAAGATCTTGCAAAAACAAGTCACTTTGCAATATGTGTCCATTACCGGTATCCTACCTATTCGGAGAGATCCCCTCTTGTATGGGCTGCATCAGCTCCTCAGGTTGCTATAGCTACAGACCTGTTTGATCTCTCCTGATAGGCTGCCAGCACTGGTTGCTATAGCTACAGACTTGGCTTCTACTGCAGCCTAGTGGAAGCCAGTAAACACGCCCCTGAATTCAAAATGAAACCAAGACAACAGGACTGAGGTAAGATGAATGTAGGGAGACAACCCATTTAATGCTTTAGCTCGTTCGGTATACCAAAGCCTTTGGCATGGTCTAACTGTACCACAGTAATGACATGCGTGGTGCACTTTTTTAGGCATCTGACTTCCATGGCAACTCATTAGAGCCCCACAATCAAAATGCAGACTTCAGTTGGGGTGAAGAATGAAGCCTTCCCATCTTTTTAACTACCTGGATGCCGTAGTTACTATTGATTGCGATATCCAAGGGATTAAATGGCCAGGTTTGGAGTTGCTGTGCCTCTGCTATTCACTGGATGTAACTGTTTATCTATTTGCTGGAGTGCAGCAGTAAAATAGTGGCCATTTGTGGGAAGGGATTAATGTATGAACCGAAACACGTATCTAACAATGTTTCTGTGTGATTATATTACTTTCAATGTAAAAACATATCAGCGTTTAGACGATTTGCGTTTTAACACGAATGTGATTCGTTTAACGGAGCGAATCAAAGAATTGACATGTCAATTCTTGTTCCATTATACGCATCACAAACCCTATTTAAAACTATAGGATATGTTTTTGCAATCCAGAAAACGTATCCAAACACGTTCTACACTTTGGGTACGTCTTTGGATACATTTTACGCAAAACGTTTTTTGGAACGAAAAATGTATTGCAAAACGCTATGTGCACATACCCTTAATATAAGTTTGTTACACAGCACAGAAATACCGCTGGATTTTCGACGATACACTGTGCTGCATAGACAGCAATGAAAAATCCGCAAAGCATGGATTTTTTTACCGTCGGTTTTAAAACCGGGCGGAATATGCGGATTGCCATCGGAATCGTGTACATTCCATTGTATTGGCCGACAGCAAACCCAAAAACCGACAGAGGTTTTTGCACAAATCTGCGCCAAAACCCACGGTCCCGCCGCAGTCCAGCAACGTCAGGAAGCCGTCGAATTTTGGATGGCATTTTAACATATAAGGCCACATGTATGAAAACTGTCTAGGTCTAAAATTCACTTTGTTGCCCATTACAACCAATCAGAGAGCCCCTTTTGTTTGTCCAGTGCACTATATGAAATGTAAGGGGCGCTCTGATTGGTTGCTATGAGCTCTGATTGGTTGCTATGGGCAACAAAGTGAGTTTTAGACCTACACAGTTTTCATACATGTGGCCCATACTGTGTAGACTTAGCCTTGCACATACAGCTTTTCTGTACACTGCAATTTTTGCTACAATAATGTAATTGTTTAGTCCCTGGTCATTTGTCATGGACATCTGAGGTCCATGTTTCTTAAATGCTTAACCATGTTACATAGTTCAAAGTTTTATCCTAAATTATTAATAGCTGATGTTGGAAAGCCCAAGTTTGAATTTTCACCTTAGAACACCTTTTTTTTAAAAAAATGTTATGCTTTTTAAACACAGTAGGGGAGACGTTTTCTGTGTATAATGCACCTGAATGTAAGAAAGTGGTTTTTGTGCAATTATAAATTGAGTCTAAAGTTCGAAGTGCCTCGCCTATGTGTTAGGCACATTATGAAACTTAGGCGCATTAGAACATGTTAATTCTTCTGTCGTATTCCACGTGTGTCCAAAACAACATAAAAATGTTTTGGATGTAGATCCACGTCCAAAACCCCATAGACATGAATGGGTCTCGTTTTCTGACTTTAAATCTGCCAGGAAAAAAATTACCTGAAATCCACATGAAAATTCTAATTGAAAGCAACCTCGTCCGAAGCGGTTTTCAACGGTAGAATCCTACAAGCAAATTTTACTCGTCATCTCAACCTACCCTTAAATGGTGGAAATTCACTTTACAGCTCTATCTATAAAATTTCAGTTTTTGACTCATACATAACAAGTAGGACCATATACTGTAGCTTCATTTCTTACTGTTGACTGATTTATTTACTGTTTTATACCAGTTTTTAGGACACTGCTTTCTTCAAAGAACATTGTCTAGCCTTGGTATTTATCACTTTGTGGATTAAGTTAAATATATAAAAGACGATAGGTCACAGTGGGACTCCTTTATTTAGTAATGAAATATGACCTACCATGACTTAAAATCACATGCTTTACTCATGACTGACCTTCTGTATCTTGGAAGGTTCATCGCAATTATGATTTTTAGATCTTTGGAGTCATATGTCCTATTAATTTCCATTTTCCGACACATAAGAATTTGTATCAGAATATCTTTTTGCTTATATGATGTAAAGAACAGAAAGTAGAACAAACATAGGTGAGGGAGCAACAAAGGGTTAATATTACTTAAAAGGTGATATTTTTACAGCACGACTTATGGTTGTGCACTGAGGTGCGGTGGTGGTCTTTTTCTGACACCTACCCCCCAGCGTTCATTGCTGGCCTTCACTGCACAGAGATCTGCATAGCTTCAAACCTTCTACATCTTTTACACACAGTCTACTTAATTTTTTTGTGGTAAATGATGGAAGATTAGAAGCATTTTTCTGTGCTTTTGTAATCCTACCAGCCCCAGGTGACTGACAAATTCAATGAAGTATATTTTAACTTGTAAAAATAAACTTACCTAGCAGTAGTTAAACAATTATTTGGTTAATCCTATGTAGCCTGGTAGTGCCATTGAGGAGGTGTGTTATCATATACATTATATATCCTGGACTTACTGTAGAGAACATTGGATAATATTCTTAGGGAAACAGGGATTGGAGGAAGCAATAGAAATGTTTAATATACATTTTATTAACTAAATGCAGTTTAATCGAGATCCTTACCTTTTGAAGTGTTAGAGAGGTTGTCCACTTTATATAGTTTTCATTTATTATGTGTGTAATAGGAAAACATACAATTTTCATCATTTAATGGATCCGACGCAGATGTGAACCGGACTTGGGAACTAGTGGACTGAAATGTGATCTAATTAAACTAAGACTACCTATAACAAATGGAGAACCTGCCCCAACAAGGGCGTCTCCAACCGGAACCTAAGCTATCAAGACCCTAACTAACCCTAACAAGCTACACTATAAACCAATATACAAAACACACACAAAAAGAAAAATATAATAATGAAAGTAAATAAAGTGCCCAAATGTTCCCGACGTGTTTCCCCCCTAATTTTGGGGGTTCATCAGGGAACCAAAGTAAACACAGGAAACCCAATACACACACTGGTATAAGAAAAACTCACGTTCCTTGTTAGAGATGAGGATAGCTGATGATAAGGTGAAGGGTCCCAGATGGATGGATAACAGATCCCTTCAGAAAGGTTACCACAATATAATATAGAACGCAGTACCGCATTGGTATACAAAGCATACACACAACCAGAATTTTTAATACACGTGTATGGTTCCCTATTATTTATATAATAAAAATATTATAAAGCAGACAACTACTTTATTAATGGTTTTATAGGTCTATAATAAAGCTACATTATAACGTCTTTATTATTTTATCAGGACGTAGACTACCTGTGATTTGACAGAACTTAGATCACTTAAGAACCCTTATACTTTTTTGCCATTCATCTTTTGGCTACTTTTATTGTATTTTGTAAGATTATAAAAAAAATACTCACTATGGGCATGATTTTTTAATTATGTGTTCAAAAATTACCAATCTTAGCTATGATCACTGAGTTTAAATTACTGGTAATTTCCATTGAGATTATTTGACTTACTTATTTCTTTATCCCTAACGATTGCTATTATCTCTGAAGCTTATTATAACCACATTGAAGAAAGCCACATTGAGCAACCATGGATTGCAAATTAGGTTTTATTATACTACAAATTGTTTCCTTTATAATTATTCCCAAATAAATGATGAAGAAATCAGCCTGATAGGAGCCATAATGTGTAATGATGTAATAAAGTTAAAGCAAGAGTAATTTTATAGTATTATAGAAAACATGAAGGCAACCCTTGTTTTGTCTAGATGTTCAACATTCAATACAAGGGTTTTCAAATAATGGCAACTTATCACCTATTCACATGTCGTATCAGTTGTATTCCAACCATGTGGATCCCTACTGATTTTGCGAATGTTGGTCAAGGGTACTCCTGTTTAAATAAAGCGATAGTTAAGTGTGCGCCTTTCCGCTCCATTTAAATAGTATATGAATAACAGAGATAGCTGAGTACAGAGCTCATCTTTCTTTTACAGTTCCATAGAGTTTGAATGGAGCAGCAATGTATATACTCTACTGTCAGATGTCAATAAAAAACTTCATTAATGGTCCTATATGAGTCGTTAGACAGGTCTGGCAGAGGGTTTTTCTTTCTCTCCATAGAAATAAATGTGCATGCTTGGCCAAGCCAAAATAGTGAAATTAGGATAAATGCCTGTTGGCTAAGTGCTCAGCTGACTGCTATTTAGTGTATTGCGAGCTACCATGAATACTAATTAATTCCAAATACATTTAGTCACATCATTTGCATATAAATAATCTGATATAATTATTGTAAATTTCTAAAAATGGCAGCCATCCTCTTATTAAGCAGGCACAATTAAGAAGAAAATATAGTTAGTTCATACTTCTTGTTATAATCATCAACCATGTGTCTTGAGGTTTTTACTACTTTATTTGACTGACAATATTTGTGGTTTGATAACATTTTTTAATTTACTTTACAACTGAAGTCAACTGAAGCTAAAACCTCGAAGCCCAAAGTCGATGAGAAAAATCCCAGTACGGCAACAGAAAAAGCCAGCTCATAATTACCTTTTCCTATTTTTCAGCAGTTTAAGGTTCCCAGTTTTGGTCAGATCACGTTAATACTTAATGCATTTTTTGAAATCAACACTTTGTGAGTTAAATACCAGTGTAGTCATAATAAACAGCTGAATAGCCATAAAATAGAATTCCGCTGGATTTGTTGTCCAAGAAATATGTCTTAGGAATGTATCTTCTAAGCAGCCAGCTACGCAGTCAGCCCTAGCTACGTTGGAGCTCCGTAGAAACTCAAATAACTTTATTCCCTATGAAAGTATATTAACCATGGAAAGAAGTAGGTCAAGGAAGTTAGGGAATTGGACATTGATGTTGTCATTGTTTAGCAAATTATCCATCATAGTAAAAAGGTTGAATGACACAGAGGAAAGGGGAAAGCTTACATTTTTAAAGAGGTTGTCTACTGAAAAAAAATTGTTCTACTATAAATAATACCTCTCCAAACTCAGGCACTTTTGTAGTTTGCTTTCCTTCCATTTTCTGTATGCCTCCTGCAGTTCTATATCAGCTGCTTGATGACAAGAAGCTTGGTAGTCTTGTGTGTCTCCCTACACAGGAAATAGTTCTGTGTCAGGCCCAGGATATCAGGTGATCCAAGGGGTTTGGCTTTTTCAGGACAGCCTTTGAAGTCACATCCCTTTAGTCCTGCCTCCAAGTGCTTTGCACATAAGGACAAAGGGAAACAGATTTTTAACAGGATATTGTGCTGCTCCATTTAAAAGAAAGAAAACTAAGTACAGTAGAGGAAAATAATACACTCAAAATACATCACAGGAAGACAAAGGAAGACTCAGACAAGTCATTTGAGTAACTTTATTTTTGGGTTTGCCAGATACAACCCTTAGGGCGCGTTCCCACTGCAACAGGACAAATACCGGCCGTTTGCCGGCCGGTATTTGTCCTGTTTTGCGCCCGTCCCCGCAGGGGGGGGGGGGGGTTTTCTCCGCGATGAGCGGAGAACAGCCGTCCCCCCGCCCATTGAGAAGCACATCTTCCGTCGGGAACCCGGACGGAAGAGTGTGCGTGTACAATGTTTTGCCGCTGGACCGCCGGCGACCCAACCGGCCGACGGCAAAACCGGTGCAGTGGGGACTGCTGCACAGGTTTTGCATAGAGCACAATTGTGCTAGTTTTCGGACGGTTTTTCAGGCGGTCTGAAAAACCGCAAACCGGTTGAAAAACCGGACGAAAACCCATGGCCATAAAGGGAACATATGATTTTTATGCACTGCACCTGTACATAATATATATATATATATTTTGAGAGCGATTTGCAGAAAAGAGTAATTAATGAAGTACAAATTAAAAGTGTTATATTTCATTATATATACAGTATGCACAATTACACTATCACTTATGTTGCCTTATGTATGCAGCAATGCAGCCACATTTGAAAATTTATTTTGTGTGATCATAGTATGTATCTGTGTTAAAACCATGCTTCAGTCTAAAACACATATTACAGGAGCTATTGTCTGACATAAGATAAGGTCTTTTATGGCAGCAGATATCCGGTATAGTAGATTGTAGTAGAGAAGAAAAGCACTGAATTACCAAAGGCAGATTTCTGTAAACATGGAAGCAAATGCTTATTTCAGTGCTTAATGGAATAAAATGGTGATTATTGTATTTCTTTTCCTCATCGGCCAAGTAAATAAAAATTTTTATTGCACATATGTGCTTCATATGCGTATAACACCATTTTTCCTCACACCCTTCAAAAGAACGGTACATGCTTTACACACCATCTTGTGTATGAATGGCTTTACTGTGTTTCTGACGCTTGTGTATACTGGAAGACATTGTTAAGCAATAGCTTAGTTGTATGCCTTCAACTGCAAAGGTTTTGTTCTTTATAACATCTTTGTTTATGACTATAGTTTTCACTTTCAATCATGTTAATAAACTACTGTACTGTAGAAATAGACGTTATCTGCACTGCTCTTGCCAGGTATTGCTCACATTTCAGTATTAATATGTGCTTAGAGGGGGATAAATAAGTTAACTCTTAAATGTATTAACATATTGATCTCTATTTAGCACCAGTCACCTTTAAAAAATGTTGCAAATAAGATTTGGGCACCATGCATTTGTCCTAAAAAGCTCCACTTTTTGGCCCATATGCAGATAGCCCAAGACCATCTGGGTGTTTTATGTTACTAGGAAATAATTATATGGACAAATGAGAAATAAGTGGAACTTTATAGCACGGATGTACAAAACTATAGGCCTTATGTATGAAAAATGTCTAGCAATAAGACTGTTTTTGGTGCCCATAGCAACCAGTCAGAGCTCACCTTTCATTTTATATAGTGTTCTGGAAAAATAAAAACTGAGTTCTGATGCTTTGGGCAACAAAGACAGTCCTACTGCTAGACAGTTTTCATACGTAAGGACCTATGTTTGTAGGAAAAACCTACCATTAACACCAAAACCTCATCCCAACTGTAATGCTGATGATGGTGGAAAAGGCATTATGGTTTGGGGCTGTGCTGCACCAGGGGCTGGAAATCTTGCAATCATTAAGGAAATATTGAATACAAAGGTGTGTCAAAACAGATACACTGAGGCATGCAAAATGAGTGTTTTGAAATAATGCTGTAGCCTGACCTGAATAAGACCGCAAAACTAGGCCAAAATGCAGAAGCAGCGTGTGAAAAGTAGTGCTTCCATAGTAGTTAAGAGGATATGTAATGGATAGGTGCTGCCAATCAGATATCCTAAGTGATCATCAGCAAGTGTGTGCACCTCTATAGAAGCAGAAGTTTTGGCAATTTGCTGGTCTGGAATATCCAGGTGTATGTTAACAAATGCTAAGAAAGAAAGAAATCATCAATGATCTTAGGAAAGCAACTATTGTTGCCTTAATATGGAAAGGATAATAGGATTTTTTTCCAAAAATCTTAAGACCATCATTCTTTAACAACAAAGATTATTTCATTCACATGGAAAATATTCAAGACTGATAACAATCTCCTCAGGAGTGTACATTCCAGCACATTAACCACAAGGTCAGGCAGTGCAGTGTTCATAAAAATTGCAAAAACCCAAGAGCTACCTGACGTCACAGGTCTCAGTTAGCATGTGAAATGTTTAGACTCATGATAGTTAAATTAGAAAAGGCTAAGCAAATTTCTGTTTCATTCTAAAAAGAACAGGACAGCACAGCTTAAGTTTGGAAAGCTGCATCTGTGATGTGTTATTATTCCCCTGAGGTTATATTTATCTAATTTTCAGACTTTTTAACCCAATAATCCTGCTACATAGGAGATTGGTGTCAGCTGCTAATTGCAGCTGACACCTTCGCTAACAGCAGGGAATGGAGCTGGCTCCGTTCCCTGCTGTTTAACCCTTTAGGTGCCTTATAAAGGCTTCCATAACGGCCATGTTTACCTTTCTACTACATCCGGCACCAGACAGGAAGTAATAGAACCTCCATCTTGAAACACCATTTTGCATTGTCTATACAAGTGGTCAAGTACCCTAGGGGGCGTAATATTAAAGTGAAAGAAAACATTTTTTTTAAAAGTATAAAAATGTATTAAAGTATTAAAAGTTCAAATAATCCTCTTTTTGTCATTTTACAAAAAAATAATAAAAAGCTATACTTAATCGATGCATTTGTAAAATTCTAACCTATTAAATATGACATCATGTATCCCGTACGCTGAACACCATAGAGAAAAACTAATTCCAAAAATTTTTGGGTCATTTCACGTCCCCTAAAAATTGGAATAGAAAGTGATCAAAAAGTCGCATCTATCCTAAAATGGTACCAATAAGAAGTAAACGTTGGCCTTCCAAAAATGCTCATGCAATCATATGGGTGTGTACTTTCAGCAATACATGCATGATAAAGGTCTGTATTTTCGTAAATACAGCAGTGGGTGCTTTGATTTCTTTCTACACTTGTACACAGCCTGTGTGATTCACCCTTCTGCAAACTGCTTTCCTCCCATTTAACAACCGGTGTGAGTTGCCATTCTTGTATGCTATTCCTCCTCTCAATGCTCTGAACTGTCCTGTACAACTTCCTCCCCCTTCCCACTAATATCTCTAACGCTATATCTTCCAACTTTTTGGACGTTCAAAAAGGGAAACCTATGTTTCATGGTGTGAAAGATCCAATCTTTTCTGCATCTCTACACATTTAAAAAATTTTACTTTGTACAATTGCATAAAGATCATTTGACTACAATTATTTTTAACATTCAAATTGCACCAAGTCGTGAAATGAGATTTGATGTAGACCCTAATATACAACCTGGAACCAAACAGACACTTTCTGGATCAATATAACAAATGTAATAATGCTAATCATGTCAAAAAGGGGAACATGTAAGGTGCATAGAAGGTCAGAGGGACTGGAGTCAAAAGGAGGGACTTACATCAATTTGACTTACAACTATTAAGCATATGCTTAGTTCTGCAGATTCTTGTCATGTAACTTCTTTGTTACTGTTTTGCTCCTAAAAATCAAAATGTTAATTTTTATTATTTTGTTAGTATTTGGTAAACCCACCTTTGGTTTTCAATACTCCCTAAATCCTTCTGGCTCTCGATCAGATTCAAGCATGTATTAACCTAAATCTGATTCCAAGTCTCTTCTCACGTTCCCAATTTTTGTGCATACTGGTCGACTCACTTGGGTATGAATACAGATTTTTCTCCAACTCTACCCACAAGTGTTCGATTGGGTTGAGGTCTGGAGACTGTGGGGGCCAACACAGCAACTCTACATCATTGTCTTTAAACCATTTCTTCAGCAATCTTGACATATGTTTTGGGTCGTTGTCCTGCTGGAAAACTATGTTATCATTTTCATACCCATAGTACTCGAGTGTATGAAGTAACTTATCTTGTAGGATACTCACATATAGCTCAGCATTGAGACCTCCATCGATCCTGGTCAAGTATCCAATGCCTTTGGCTCTGAAACAACCTCATATCATCAGGCTTCCTCCACCGAAATTGACAGTTTCTTCAATTTCTTTTCCCTTGATTCTTCCAGACCTATTTGCACCCATCAGAGCCCAGTATATTGACTTTTGTGTCACCGCTTCAAATTACCCATTTCCAAACTTCTACTGTCCACTTTCATACTTGTTTGTAAACTAAAGCCAATGCTTCTTATGATGATATTGAGGCTTCTTCACCTTTTTTTAGGCCACTATTTCAGACTTGTGTAATGCATGTCACATGGTACTTGCATGGACATTGGTGATCTCACTATTACGTAGCGTACAAGCCACCTCTATTGTTGTGTTTGTTGCACCAGAACTGATCGACCTTGTGATGAGCCAACTTGTTGACTCTGATATTTTGCCTGGACATTCACCTCTTGGCTTTGGAATAAATGGATTGACTTCATTTCATATTCTTCCAGCTGTCATGGCACTCCTATAATGCAGTTTAGCAATTTTCTTAACCAAGAGACCACTGTTGATGAGCTGGATGATGTGGTTTCTCTTTTCTCTGGAAATATTCTTTATGGCTGCTCCTTGATTCAAACCAGTGACCTTTTGCTTGGGAATAAACCTAATAACACACTGTGCTATTAGAGAATGTGAGAACAGGTTGTTATATTTTAGCCTACAAGAAGAAAAAGATTGGTCCATGACCGGGAGCAAAACAGTAACAATGCAGTTACATGACAAGAATCTGCATAACTAAGCATATGACAAATAATTGCAAGTCAAAATTATGTATGAGATAGCCAAGATGATTGTCTATAAAATGATGGTAGTCTCATGTTCAAAGCTATAGTGGATGGTGAGGTATGGAGCCTGAAAGTCAAATGTTCAAAACATTGTCACCCTTTTGCTTGGCACTGTATATGTGCTAAGTTCACACAGTTTTATAGAAAGCCTACATCGCAGAATTTATTTAAAAAAAAGGAAAAAAAATGCAGAAAGCTGTGCTATTTTGGCCTGTAAAATGGTTGACACCGTGACAAAAACCCAACGGACCCTATTATAGACAATAAGGGCCAATGGGAGCTGGAGGTGTCTTTCATGTCACAGATACAGCACCGCCAACATTTTCAGATTTCAGTTCCTATGAACAAAATATTAACTGAAATTACATAGATATGATCCTGGCTTTACATAAACTCCAGAAACACAAAATGGAAGGAGCTTTTCAGTGAAGTCTAGAAAGTTGCTTAATTTTGCAATCAGGAAGCATACCATAAAAAAAATCAGGCAAAGGTGTCCATATCCTTAATCCGAGTGTCTTCCTAATTTGTCTCAATGTACGTTACTGTCTTGTTACTACAAGTCATTTTTATTTTAACTCATTACCCATGAACACCCTGTTTCCTTAAAAGGAAGTGCCCTTGATTCATTTTTCTTTTATGAGAATGAGTTGATGTGATTGTAGAGGAAGTAACCTTCTCATGGTCTTTATGACTCATTGCTTGTTTTCAGCTGTTATCTTAGCCTTATTTAACTTGCATTAATGAGGTAAGTTTAATTAGCATTGCCTGTGCTTTTAATAACTCTTGAAGACAACATGTTAGTTCTGACTGCATCAATAGCCTGAAGCAGTTTCATATTTAAGTAAACCTATAATGAAATGTGTTCTTGCACTTTAAGGGGAAAACATTGAAAATCAATTTATATAAGCTGCAAATCATATCATACACTGCCAACAAAAAGCCAATAAATGGCAGATATAAACTTTCTCCAAGTGTAAATAGCTGTAGGATGATTATCCTCTCCTGCTTTAACCTGGGTTCGTAGCCTAAAGCATTTACTGCTAACGTAGTGTGTAAAAGCTGAAACAACACAAAGCAGACTCCACCTCTACATGTACTTCCATACAGGTGTGCTGAATTACCTTGGCTCCATCTTAGGATTTTAATAGCTGTAAGAAGAATAATTTATTCATACTCTACAGAAAATGTGTGAACCATAAAGGATTGCATCCATTAGGCCACATTCCATCTGCTTTGTGGTTGCTTCTTTATCATACAAATTAGTGTCACGTAGATAAGGAGGTAGAAATTGCTTTCCCTTAGTCTAGTCTAGATACCCCAAAAATACTATTTTTGAGTCTGTTTCTAGATTAGGTTCTCTTCACGCTACTGTCATAGCTTCCTTTAGAGATGAAATCACGAGGGTAGTGCCAGAGCTGTTTAATGTCAGACACCAATGGTGTTCACTGGCCCCGTCAACTCATAATGGGGTGTGTTTGGTTCCGATATGGCAAATCAGAAGTACACCCCTGTGCACCTACATGTGATTTTGCTATAAATGGTACCGCTGCCTGATCAGGTGAAATTTATTTCCTCATTGACTTTCATTAGTTGAGAAGTCATTTAGAGGTGTCGCTAAATGCCTATAGAAATTAAGAACCCACAATACTTGTAGATTACTTACCATACATGATTCTCAGCAGTTTTCTGACTACTGTTTTATTATTTCTATTTGTTTCCCACTGATAATTATGTATACAACACTGACAATCTGAGTATGATATTATATATTTTAGGGAAAAGATCAGGTAATTCTAAGGATTAAACTTGTAGGGTCACCTTTGTTTGGGATGGGTGGTCTGTAGAGGGCAAGTTGAAATTGGGTGTTGTAGGGGTAGTAAAGATCCCTAGTAACATTATTTTTACAGGACTTAAACAGAACCCATCACCTCCATAGAACCTTATGAAGTAATAGACTAAAATACAAATACTTTCTCAAAAATGTTTATTGAGGAAAATGAAAATATTTCACCTGTAATTCAGTTTTTAAAAAAGCGCAGGCCCTTTAAGACAGGACTGAAATTGTTTCAAGTTGGGCTCCTCAGGGCATGATGGATTACTATGTTGACAGCTCTGTGAAACTTTCTGCTTCTGAGCTAGGAGAATCCACTGTACATGGATGTGGATGGTGGTGGGGAGACCTGTATATCTTTATCATCTGTACATCGGGAAGCTCTGTGCTGCCATCTTCATACTGGTTGTTATTACACTAGCAACAGTGTAATATGGATGCCTGTGGAGAAGGAGGCTGGAAGCAACAGGTAAACCTTGTTACACATACTGTATGTCCTCAGGGTGCTGTTCCTGTGCAATGTATGTACAGTAAGAGACTAACCCTGTACAAGCAGATATGTCCTCAGCTCCCCCTGCACAGTTGCTATCTCCCACAGATGGAATCTTACCAGATTGTGATCTCTACCTGACATAATGAAAGTAAAGTATTCATCCCTGTAATACTGAGGGAAATCATCTGATTTGCTAATGACATACACTCACTGGCCACTTTATTAGGCACACCATGCTAGTAACGGGTTGGACCCCCTTTTGCCTTCAGAACTGCCTCAATTCTTCGTGGCATAGATTCAACAAGGTGCTGGAAGCATTCCTCAGAGATTTTGGTCCATATTGACATGATGGCATCACACAGTTGCCGCAGATTTGTCGGCTGCACATCCATGATGCGAATCTCCCGTTCCACCACATCCCAAAGATGCTCTATTGGATTGAGATCTGGTGACTGTGGAGGCCATTTGAGTACAGTGAACTCATTGTCATGTTCAAGAAACCAGTCTGAGATGATTCCAGCTTTATGACATGGCGCATTATCCTGCTAAAAGTAGCCATCAGATGTTGGGTACATTGTGGTCATAAAGGGATGGACATGGTCAGCAACAATACTCAGGTAGGCTGTGGCATTGCAACGATGCTCAATTGGTACCAAGGGGCCCAAAGAGTGCCAAGAAAATATTCCCCACACCATGACACCACCACCACCAGCCTGAACCGTTGATACAAGGCAGGATGGATCCATGCTTTCATGTTGTTGACGCCAAATTCTGACCCTACCATCCGAATGTCGCAGCAGAAATCGAGACTCATCAGACCAGGCAACGTTTTTTCCAATCTTCTACTGTCTGAGCTTGGGCAAATTGGAGCCTCAGTTTCCTGTTCTTAGCTGAAAGGAGTGGCACCCGGTGTGGTCTTCTGCTGCTGTAGCCCATCTGCCTCAAAGTTCGCCGTACTGTGCGTTCAGAGATGCTCTTCTGCCTACCTTGGTTGTAACGGGTGGCTATTTGAGTCACTGTTGCCTTTCTATCAGCTCGAACCAGTCTGCCCATTCTCCTTTGACCTCTGGCATCAACAAGGCATTTCCGCCCACAGGACTGCCGCTCACTGGATGTTTTTTCTTTTTCGGACCATTCTCTGTAAACCCTAGAGATGGTTGTGCGTGAAAATCCAGGAGATCAGCAGTTTCTGAAATACTCAAACCAGCCCTTCTGGCACCAACAACCATGCCAGGTTCAAAGGCACTCAAATCACCTTTCTTCCCCATACTGATGCTCGGTTTGAACTGCAGGAGATTGTCTTGACCATGTCTACATGCCTAAATGCACTGAGTTGCCGCCATGTGATTGGCTGATTAGAAATTAAGTGTTAACGAGCAGTTGGACAGGTGTAACTAATAAAGTGGCCGGTGAGTGTATATTTGAGAAAAGTCTTTTAATTTCATCTAATATACATTTTTGTGTGTTTGTGTGGTGGTGATAGGTAGTCTTTGTAATACATGGAAAGGGGCCATGTCTTGACTAGATCATACTCAGGTTGGGGAGAAAAAAATTCTCCCTATGCCCCGAACAAATACATGTTGTAACATGCCGCAATGCATCACATTACTATTAATCAGTTCCTAACTATATCCCCCTTTGCCTTCCTTCCTGACTAGGTACATTTTCATTTTCTTTAGTACACGTGAGTTTTAACGCTATAAAGCTTTTCGGCACTTTATTGTTCTCCTAATTTTTTGCCTTTAATCCTGATATGTAAGTCTTTATTTTTATATAATTTTTCCATTAATGAAATCAAAGACAATGGTAAAAAAAGTTTTTAAAAAGCCCGTATTTCTAATTTTTATATTAATTTATCTTTCAACTGCAAAAGTGATGCTAAAATAAGTTTTGTAATCGTGTCACTTTTCAATCACAAATGTTCACATAAAGTTGATATAAAGGTATAGGGTCACTGGAGGGAAGGGCTAAAAGTAGCGATTTAGTTTTTATAATTTTTTTTAATTTTTTTTGTTTTATTTTATTTTACATATTGTACCCCCATAAGGTAAAAAAAAAAAGTCCTTTTTTTGCTGATTTCCCATGTAACTGGGGTTGATATATTAGCTCCCGTTACAGGGGAAATACAGCCCCAGCTGACCTGGGTATGATAAGACCTTGGGGCTTCTGCAGGTACAGATCCCCGAAACCTGGAGGCTACATGCTCATTGAGAGCTGTATATACAATGTTTGAGAAGGCAGGGATAATAACCCATCCCTGCCTTCTCACTGGAGAGCCCGACTGCCATTGATAGTCGGCTCTCCTCTCCCACAACTGCATAGTTAATGTGCAGCTGCAAACTCTTTATGGTTATTTGGCCTGTAAAATGACCTTGCAGAGTTAGTTGCCGACTGCCCAAACGTATAAGGTCAACAGGCGGTCAGCATCAGTATGTACCCTGACTGTGCCACCCTTATCATCTCTTAAGGCGAGTGGCGCTCTGGGCAGTTGCCCATCCTGTCCACGGCCCTGTAAATGGATATATGGATGTTCCAGACATATATGGAGCGCTTCCTACCAGACTATACCGTGATTTACGTAACATTGAATGACCTGTGAGTCACATGTACCCCTTAAAGGGGTTGTCTCGCTACAAAGAATAGCTTTCAAATTGTAGGGAACACAAAATAAAGACATTTTCCAAATATATTGCTTTGTTCATCTGTTTTCCTTAAGGAGATACAAGTGAATTTATGACCTCCCTGGCTATTTCAGTTCCCTCAGTAACTGACCTGTGTATATCTCTCCACCCTGCTGTTTGTTCTATGTGATAACAGTGAGTGACCTCATCACACAGGTCACAGCAGCCTCTGTGCTGCTGGACAGTAAAAAGCTTGATTTATCTAAATAAACAGAACTGTAATTAGGGCTTTTGTTTGAGGGATCAGATAAAGCCTTCTGTGAGCAGTTTCAGAAGCTTCTGAGCTAATCTGATCTAATTAGCAACTGAAAACACAGTGTTGAATACAAGCAAGGAGACTTGTGCAAATTAGTCAGTCTGAACCAGGAAGTGACAGAGTATTTCATTCATGCAGCCTATGAAACTCTGTAGGGAGACCTCCTTTAAGACTCAGTAGTTCCTTTAAGGCTATGTTCACACGGCTTAAAATGGGACGTATTTCAGTCCGTAATTACGCGCCGGAGTGCGCAAATTACGTCTGGAATACGTCCCAGTTATTAAGGTAATCCACAGTTCTCATAGAGAACTGTGGATTACGTCTCCTCTCCCTGCTCGGCGAATACACCGAGGGGGGAGATAAGTGACATGTAATAAAAGCGGTAATAAATGTCTATGGGCCGGCGAGGTGTCGGCCCCTCCGCCCCCTCCCTGCCCCGTCCACACGGTGTAATTGCGGGGCATAATTACGCCCTGCAAATACACCGTGTGAACATAGCCTAAGAAACCATTTCCCCTCTGTATATGCCCATGATTTTATATTGTGTCAGTTAAATTAAACCTGTATTTTATATATGATGTAGTAAAAGTTATATTTTAAAAGGGATATTCAGTGATTTGATCCTATTTTAAGTATCTTTACATTCAGCAGTAAGTTGTTCCATTATGGTACCCAACATTTTGATGGAAATAAAAGTCTAGCATTGTCCACTAGTCTTTCTGTCAAATCTGATAGAACTAGATTCTCATGGTAGTGTGAACACAGGCTAAGAGTCAGTTATAAAGCACCTTAAAAACCTCCTTGTGCTAGTAGTATTTTCATTGTTGCATATAGCTATAACATTGAAGCCAGAACATTTTGATAATATTTACTCTTCAAATGGCCATAAGTACTTTTTAAAGAACATGGAATCAAAGGAGTCATGGGTTCTCGATCAGTAGCAATACCATCATGGAGTTTATATGTTCCCTCTGTGTTTGTATGGATTTACTCCAGTTGCTGTTTTTCCCTCCCACACTCCAAGTATAGATCAATTGGCTTCTTATGAAATTGTCACTAAAGTATGTTAATTTTAGAAATATGTAGTTAAACAAAATGTATTTAAACAGTAATGTAGTTTAAACATGAGTAGACACTTTTCATATCTGCTTTAAAGCTTCCTTAACTTACATTATAATTTGTATTTGGGTGAAATAAGAGCAAACAATAGATTCCAGAGGTTAACCGAAACCATTGTACAAGAAAAATCCTATTATAACCCATAAAGACATTAACAGAAATAGCTCTCGACACATGACAGAACAGAAAAATGTAGATCCAGATGGCAGTGTTAATAGAGCCTCATCATTGTAGGATATATTGCTTTGAGTGTATTAGTGGTAATGTCAATTCCATTATGACTTTTGGATATAGTCCTGCCCATTACTACTACTGGAAATCAATATTTGGGTATATTACAGGCCAGATTCTACTTACGAGTGATATGGGCTATATATCTAGTATATACTCTATCACTAAGCAAATGAAACATAGCCTACAATCCATAAATCTATTACTAAAGTCATTAAAGATGTATTCTCATCACACAGAGCAATGGTATATTGCTAGAATAAGCCATCACTTTATGATTGGTGGGAGTCTGACCTCAGGGACCCCACTGCTTGTGAGAAAGACAGGGCCATAGTGCTTATTCAACTTTGTTACTACTTCACTGTTTTTACATAATGGCAGATTTCTTGCATGAACAGAGCTGTTCCTCTACATTGCACTAAGAAGGTCCAAATCTCTGAATCCACCAGAATAAGCAATGTTTGCAAACACTAGGTTGTGCCATGTTTTAACTATTCAATTGTAGCTGATAACAGATGTTCCAAAATCTCCACCAACATCTACTGTGTGTCAGGGTATGGGTGAGGTCAGGGCATAATTATGGTTCTGATCAGTTGAAGAACTCTGATCTATCGACAAACCTGCATTTTTTGGCCCATATCAAGTGATGTTTTTTGGGTCACGAAACCAAAATAGCATCACCAAAATAAAATTGAAAAAAAAAAATTATTTTCACCTCCCCTTTTCTTTGTTTAGAAATCAATCCACTATCTACACTCACCGGCCACTTTATTAGGTACACCATGCATAACGGGGGGACCCCCTTTTGCCTTAAAACTGCTCAATTCTTCGTGGATAATTCCAAAAGGGTTTGCAACATCCCAAATTTGGCCCAAAAGGGCCCAAAAGGTGCCAAGAAAATTTTCCCCACACCATGACACCACCACCACCACCCGAACCGTTGTAAAAGGGGCAGGAGGATCCATGTTTTTCATGTTTTTCGCCAAATTCTGACCCTACCCCCGAATGTCGCAGCAGAAATCGAGACTCCAGACCGGGAACGTTTTTCCAATTTTCATGTCCAATTTCGATGAGCTTGGGCAAATGGGAGCCTCATTTCCTGTTCTTAGCTGAAAGGAGTGGCACCCGGGTGTTTTTCTGGCTGTAGCCCATTGCCTCAAATTTCGCCGAAAGTGCTTTCAGAAATCTTTTCCCCTCCCTTTGGTTTGTAAGGTGGCTTTTTGAGTCACTGTTGCCTTTCTATCCTCGAACCAGTCTGCCCATTCTCCTTTGCCCTCTTGGCATAAACAAGGTTTTCCCCCCCACGGGACTGCCCTCAGGAAATTTTTTTTTTTTTTCGGACCAATTCCTGTAAACCCTAAGAGGTTTGTGCGTGAAAATCCCAGGATCAGCAGTTTCTAAAATACCAACCACCCTTCTGGCACCAAAAACCATGCCCGTTAAAAGGGCACTCAAATCACCTTTCTTCCCCCAAAGATGCCCCTTTTTGAACTGCGGGAGATTGTCTTGACCAGTCTACATGCCAAAATTCACTGAGTTGCCGCCATGTGTTGGCTATTAAAATTAAGTTTTAAACGAGCATTTGGGACGGTGTACCTAATAAAGGGGCCGGTGAGTGTATATTATACAAGGATTACCAAAAAGTAATTGCTAAATCAACCAGTTAACCAAATAGGACTAACAATTGAGTTCATTTTCACTATCCACAGCCACAGGAATTGTTACTGCTAGACTTGTTCTATCTAAACATCACTTAACCCCCTAAACCCACCACAGTCAAAATAATAGGGCTCTTTGATTTTTCCTGCCCGACTTTTTTATTTTTCCATCTACTTAGACACATGAGGGCTTTTGTTTTGTGGGACAAGATGTACTTGCATAAAAAAAAATGGGATGGTTTTTTTAACTCATTGAGACCTAGGGTCTGTAATTGACTTGCTGCTCGAACCTCAGTTTGACAGTACAGACATACCACAGAGAAATTTCAGCGCTGAAAATCACGGGAAAATCAGCCTTCTTTATTATATAAAACTTGCATCCACAAACAGAGTAAAATGCAAAGTCCTCGGTGAAGCATTTCTGGCTCCACAGAGCCCTTGCCTGTGTAACTTTGTGATAATTTTATTTTTTTCATTTGTAAAATGACAAAAACTGCGTGATTTGAACTTTTAATAATTTTTTTTTATACTTTTAAAACTTTTTTCCAGCATATAATCCCTCTAGTATTTATCACAGAGGGCTCATTTTCCCTCACCCCTTTTTTTTATGATAAAAAATATAAAAGGGTGAACAAAGATGTGGTTTGCACTTTTGCTTTTTGGGGAGGAAGTGATAGAATTGCAGACATGATGGTGATGGAAGCCTTCACCATGCTAAGCCAATGGAACCCCACAATGTCGCTGCAGGGGTTGCCGATTACATGAAAACCATACTTACCCCTTTTTTCATTTACTTAGATCGCAGCCGGATTTCCGTGGCATCTAAGGGGGTTAAAAACCCGAATTCGGACACGCCTATTTTCCGCTATTGCGATGGGTGTCGCTTACTAACAACCAAAACCCCCTATGGAGCAGGCTCGATAAGTGAGTCCCTCCTACCCCCTTTAAAACTGCATGAATTTTAATACATCATGGTGGGGAAAAAGGGGGGGTTTAAAAAACCTGTCAGGGGTTTACGTGCCCCTTTTTTAGAGCAGGTATGATAGAGGAGAGAAGCTGAGGTGTTGGTACATGGGTTTTTTTAAAGGGGTGGAGCAGGGTTTTTAGAAAAAAGCAAAGGTTTTAAACTGACTGAACTCCTAAAGGGGTTTTTTCTCTACAAGGGTGCTTTATATTTAGGAAACTTGCAAATACAAGTCACTTTTTCTGTATGTGCCCCTTGACAAATCTAACCCATTCCTAAAATCCCCTCTTTTTTGGGCTATCGCTTCCAGGCATATAGCTACAGACCCGTTGGATTCTCCCTGATAGGTGACGCGCTGGGGTTAAGCTACAGACCCGGTGTCCCAGAGCTCACACTGCAGGGAGTAGTAACCAGTAAAAACAGCCTGAATTAAAAAAAAAAAACCCAAAAAAACAGGAGGGGAAGATGAATTAATTAGGGACAACCCCCTTTTGAAAAAGTGGAGTTTGCTGACTCCACGCACACACGAGGATTGACATATTTCCCTTTATCAATGTGTGTACAGAGAAAAATGTCAATCACTGCATGTGGGCGGGGTCAGTAGTATTCACTTGCACTTTCACAGATTTTCTTTGTTTTTACCTAAATTCAGCATCAAATCTTATAACCCTATATATCACAGAGCTCAGCTTCTCTTCTCACATCCTGCTCTCAGATGGGCTACCAAAATGACCTAACATTGGGTGACAGTTATTAGCTTCAGGATGCAATTGTCTTTTTCTTATATTAAAGGTTTTTTTTCACCACCCTGTTTCACTGAATCACAAGCAGTTCACATTCACTCTGTCTCCTCAAGCTGTGAGTGGTTCTAAAGAGTGATTATCATGTTTAATTTCTAACTACTCTGTGACAAGTATAGGTGAGCTAATCTTCATTAAACAAAAGCTACAGGTGTTATGAAGACTGAATTCAATGGCTTATCTACACACAGAAACTAATCTTGTTAGAGATAATTCGTTTTCTCTGGACTGAGCTGTCTGTCAATGGGGTAATGTAACTCCATGCTCTCTGCTCTCTCATCTCTAATCAGATAACAGAATTATGGTCAGGGAACCATAGACACCGGCGTGCACTCAAGAGCACATAAAATGTATCTTATCTAAAGTAAACTCAGCAAAGCGATATATTTAGAAAAAGTATTCAGTTAACAGTCCCTTCATGTTGCTAGCTAATCTTTGTAGAGAGAAAACTCCTTTAAAATTAGTTGGATGATCTAAAACACAGATGCAACAAAAATTCACTTGAAACTTGACATATTATTATACTGTGACTTGGAACTTTTTCTCAACCTTTTCAATTGTTCTAGATGCTGGTGTTGTGTCCTGAGGGAACTCACTATATTAAGCTGTTTCTGATATTTTAATATTTTTGGGATATTATATATTTTTATATTAATTTTATATGATAAAATTTTTTGTTAAATGTAAATAATTTAATTTTATATAGTTTGATAATTATAATAAATTACTTTTTATTATGTACTGGTCTAAGTTTAGAAATATTGGACATTTTTGCCCCTTACAGCAAATCTAGCTTCCCTTCGACTCCTCGGGCTCAGACAGACCACATTTAAATAGTCAAAAATCGCAAGTCTTTTGTAAGGAAAACACGCACTCACCGGTAACAGCTGAATAACCTTAGGAACGATCTAGCTTACATCTATTAGGTCAGTGCGTATATCTCTAGTCTCCTAGTATGAGTATCTAAATATGGTATTGGTAGATATATGTGTACTGTGTATATGTTTTTTTGCAACTTTTAAATGTATGCCTTGTACGTTGTTATGGGAAGTGACGTAATATTACATGGTATGTTTAACCATCAATTTAATATGGTCAGTAGTGGATTCCCATGTTACCATGAACAAGGGAGCGATGTAGCTCCTGAAACGCGTAGGTCGTTTTTATCCTTTTTGTGCCTTTTTCTGTGGATATAGCTGCACTCAATAAATTTTCAAGCATTTTTTCACTAAGGCCAGCGCGGTTCCGTTACTTTTTGCTGCTGCATTTTCCTCCACATTTAAATAGGTCTGCCTGTCGGAGCAGTAATGCGCCTAGTTTAGCCAAACCACATTCATATATTATTATTATTATTTATTTTTGAGCGCCCTTGGTTCCAGAGCGCTGTAAATTTGGGTTTCATACATAACATAGGTCAAACAAGTACAAGGGTGACAAATTAATAACTAACAACTGGTACAGAAGGAGAGAGGTCCCTGCCAGTGAGGGCTTACACTCTAAAAGGAAGGTGGGAAGAGACAAAGGTGAGGGGCGGACATGTTTGTGGAGGCTGTAGTGACAGCAAGGTTATTGTTGGTTATAGGCTATCCTGAAGAGATGGGTTTTCAGGTTGCTTTTGAGGCTGGTGAGAGTGGGGAGAGTCTGAGGTGTTGGGGCAGTGAGTTCAAGAGTATGGGGGAAGCACGGGAGAAGTCTTGGATACGGTTATGTGAGGAGTTGACACAGAGAGAGCAGAGAAGGTCCTGTGACCTATATGTATGTGTCTAATCTTATGAATGTGGTGCGAGATGCCCCCATAATACCCCCAGAACGCCCCCTTCATGTTAGGCGCCTTCGAAAGTGTCGAGTCTTACGAACGGTGGGCCTAACACATACGTTAGGTGCATTAGACATCATTGCCGGCTCAGTTAGGTGCATTGTACACCAGAAAAATGGTGAAAAACCCTTTCATACATGTCGCCCCTAGTGTTCAGAGTGTATAGCAATATGCACATCCACCTAATGAACCAAGTGCTGGTAGACATGCTCAGTTACTCTACCCCTAACCAGGTCTCTGAGCAGTGGTCCTTTGTTCACTGCATAGAAATAGCGTTTGGTGGTTTCTAAGAAGCGAATGCTGTGGATATTACATATACCTTCATTATTTTGTAACTTACAATATGTATTTTCAGGAAAAGTAAGAAGGGATTGTATCAGCAGGTGTCAGAGGGGGAAGTAGATTGAATTGGCTCATAGCCCACTTCAGCACCGTGCCCCCAGCATAGACACATGGGTAAAAATAAAATGAAAATTTTTTCTATATCTTGAAAACAAGACAAATTATATTAGAACAGCTAATCCCTGAATTTATGGATTTTTTATATTTAAATGATTCGTCGGATAACCCTTTAATCCTAAAAAAAGAAGAATGAACAATTGTCACATATCATTTAGCAGGTATTTTTCTTTAACTTGCAAAGACATACATTCTTCACCAGCATCCTACACTTCATTTTTCCATTTTCTTTAATTATTACAAGAACCTTCCATACGTTTAGTACCTGCAGGCAGCTGTTAATGGTGAGCAGTAAACCCAATGTGTTTGTTGGCAGCATCATGACCCAGAACCTGTCGGTGTATTGTTAGGGATTATAGGGTGGTCATAGGGGGAGGTGTAAAATTCTGGCTGCCAAATTCAGCAAAGATCTGTCATAGACTAGGAATCTTTGACCTCAGTGACAGACATGGCTGCTCACGGGGGCTAAATGTCAGCCTTGTTCTGGGCTAATAGCTGGATTTCTGCCAAAAGCATTTTCACCTGGAGACTTTGGTTCCTTATCCTCCCTTTCTGCTTCACATTTCTGTTGTAATTCATGTTGCCAATTACCAAATGTTGTCCCCTTTGGACCTCTCACATAAATCTTCAGGACACAAATTTTCAGACCTGCAGAAATGTCTTCCTTGGTGTGATTAATTTCCTTGATGGAACCCATCAGGTTTGTAAATGCTAAATAGTTTTTACTTTCATGTGACGTCTTCTCAGACATTAGCAACATTCTCATTTTAGTCCATAAAATATTGTGTGAATATTAGTTTGTTTTAACCCTTTTTCTGCTGACTCATTTTCCAGGAGTAATATTTCAGTTTTGGAAAAAAAATGACATTGGTCGACATTAACCTATGTTGAGGGCAGCAATCTTCTCTCTTTATCCTCTGCTTTATTATTTTATATTTTATTTTGTTCACAAGTAATATTTTTTCATTACAGAGATGTTATATAGGTCTCTGACTGATAATGTAAAGCTAGATATTAAATTTGAATCAGCAAAACACAGAACACAGGTTTTTTTTTTTGGTTTTTTGTGTAAGACATACAGCATAGGACAAAAAAGGTCGGAAAGCCAACGGCAATTTGTCCTATGCAGGACCACAGTTTTTGTCATTGATTTACGCAAAACTACGGTCGGTTTTAGTTTTGAATGTACGGGAAACCGACAGCAAACCGCAAAACTCCATCGGAATATGCAACATGTTGCATATTCTGACAGATTTTTTACGTGGCAGATAAAAACCTGTGCTGTATAGACCACAGCACAGTTTTTCATTGCTGTCTATGCAGCACAGTATACTGTCGGATTCAAAATACTGAAACTGCCGAAAATCCGACGATGTTTCTGTGCTGTGTAGACAGCCTAAAGGCCTCACGTTTTTGAGAAAATTCTCATACTATTTGTAGCAGCAAAAAAGCCTAAAGTGTCACTTGCTTTCACTCAGTCTTAAAATGTTGGCACTACATGGAAACCATTGGGATCACCCTAAACATTAAGGGCGACATGTATGATCAGGAGTTGTGCCTGTTTTCTGGCGAAAACTGCGCCTAACCAATCCGAATCCCTTGTCGGATGCAGGGATGCGATGTTAGGCGCAACCTTCGCCACTTTCGGATGCGCCTAATATGAAGGGGCATGCAATGGGTGCGGTGTGGGCGTTCTGGGGCGGGACGCACCACATTCGAAGACTCCGAGGCATGCATGATCGCGGGTCGGCAAAGTGCGGCGCATTGCATCTCCGACAGGCAGACCTAGTTGAATGTGGTCTAAATGAGCCGGAGGAGGCGAATTGAAGCGAGAAAATAATGGAATCGGTCAAAATGTGCTCTCGGTCGTCTGTTACAACAGTACACTAATAAAAAAGAGTTGTCTAGTAAAAAATTTCATTAATAAAGATAAATATCAAAGTTGTCTAAAAATTATTAAATGTATTGAAAAAGTGGATCGTTTAAAATTAGAGGAAAAATATATGAGATCGCAAAAGAAATAAATCTCAGCTCCTTGAGGCCTGGAGTATGATTTCAAAAATCTTTTTTATTAGATGTAAAACATTATCTGAAAAAGAGCTCAAACCTTCTAAAAACATACATATATAAAATCACTAACAACGCGTTAGTTGCCGTCACCGATGCTACATCTGGAATTGCGATATAGAAAATTGCCGGGAAATACAGTAATTAAAATTCTGTAAGCTCTTCTCATTGGTCGGCAGAAACCAGCCAATGAGAATAGGAGTGACGGTGACCCATTATAAGCTATGGAGTAGTATTGACCAATCAAATGAAAAGGCGGGACAGTTCAAAATACAGTAAAAAAGGCAGAAAAGAGCTGATTGGTTGAACCAGCGGGGGCTTTGCTATCCAGGCCAATCAGAGTGCGAGCTACTTTCTCCCATTGTAGTCTATGGAGAGATGGGGGCACTGAAATCTCAGCTCCGTGCGGCATGGAGTATTAGTAAATAAATCGTCACCTGATTAACGGCTATACCTGCGGTGCCCTGCCTCCGTTCCTGCACCTTCAACACAGACCTGCACTTCGGCTGCCTGTCTCCTGTCTGGATAAACCACTGCATTTCTCCTCCATCAATGGGGAGATCCTGAAAGAACTAGTGCGCTACTGTACCAAGCCTCTGTCTTTGCAAGTTGGAAGTTCCCACCTAGAGGAAATCTCATTCTATTTCCTGCCTAGTATGTCTGCTTCTGTCCTGCTTGGTCTTCTGTGGTTCCAGCATCACTGCCCATCCTTGGATTGGAAAACGGCTGAAGTTGTCCAATGGGGCGAGCTATGCCACTCACGCTACCTCAAGCCTGCCCTTCCAGAGCAGTCCCGCCCACCCGTTTCTCTGCCCGTTTCTGCTGTTTTGCCTGTAGAAGAGCCTCAACTGCAGGAAGGACCTCTGGAGTTTCTAGAAATGTGTGTATCCCGCCCACCTTTCCCTCTGCCTGCTATTTCTGTTTCTGCTCCCCAGGTCCAAGAAGTTATCCGGGACTCTCTGGACACCTCCTCTGAAGACAGTTCTTAGTATACCAAGGAGGAGGTGGTTACCCCTAGTTGATTTGTAGGTACCCAGCTAGCCCAGAGGGGAAGGCTGCAGTGTATTTAAATGGATAGTGTCCCAATTTCCTGCTCAGTGATCTGTGACCCCTGACTACTTAAAGAACTTCCTGCCCTTGCTCCTGGTCAGTTCCTTGGTGTCCATCCTTAGAGCTTGACCCCTGTCTGCTGTGCACCTGCTGATTAACCCTCGAGTGAACAGTATTCAAGAGTACCTGCATTAACCCTGCGCTATCCAGCGTTCCTGTTTATCTGCTGTTCATGACATGATGTTCATCTGCTACTACCTGTTGATATCTGCTGCGGTACTAACTTTGTTACCAGTCTACGGCTATACGCTGCTGTGACCTGTCACTGCTACCACTGCCCGGCGTCCCTGTCCCGCACGTAGGCTACCACTGCGAGTATCAGCATCTACGCTCACGGTGGCCCAGAGGATCCGCATACCCGGCGTTTCTAACTACGTTTGTTGGTTAGCAAACATGGCAGTAGGCCTGTACTTGAGATCCCCCTTTTCTGTATAAAAAAAAAAGAGATTTAAGATTTGTCTAGAGTCATATTCACTTCAAATGGATTACGTATAAACAGAGGAGAATGCATACAACAGCTTTGTAAAATGTTTCTTAGAGCTTCATAGTCTTCTCAGGTTCTTTAGCTTGAGCATCTGCTTCTTGTTTATGAAAATGTCTACACAACACAATGAACCACGGATTACCTTAGGAAAGGTCATATTTTGAGAACTGTAACAAACATGTCTAACAGACCTTTTACAGATAATAGCATGGTCCAGATGTTTCTACAAATGTATCAAAACAGGTCTTTCTTATCAGAACCAAAGTTAAAATAAGAAATAAAGTTTGATATAAATGACCTCAAAGAACTCTTGGCTATTACGGAGACACACACATATTTTATAGCAAAACTGTATTTAAGTTGCTTCCCTTATTGTGGTATCCAACATATGGCTGTCCAATTGTTTTAAAACTACATGTCCCACAATGCCCTAAAAGCATCAGGTTTGGAGATGTAGTTTCACAGCATTTGGAAAGCCACAGGTTGGAGACCACCACTTTATTGTAAATGAGTTACAGCTAGACTTCTATTTATTTCTAAGAGTAAATCATGGTAGAAATGTTAACACATCCATTGTTGAATGGTAAAAGACTTTAGGTCCCCACATCAGCCGATAGTAATCTAATGCACACCCCCGTGGATAATTCTGTTTTTTATTACCCTCCCCCAGTTTTCAGCACCATGGACAGTGAATGGAAGTTTAGTTTGGTCATCTAAAATTTTTATGATAGTGTGTTGGTGGCAAACCATGATAAATCATGTTATCGTAACATTTTTAGTATACATGAACATGACTTTTTCATTTTTTTTTTATAAATGTAAAAATGTAGTAGCATCTCGTCCGTATTAGAGTGCAAATACGTGTCAAAATGCGCGCCGAAATTATGTCGTGTGAACATACCCTAAGCTGTGTTCAAATGTTCAAGGTTTTAGATGCAGTGTTTGAAGCCTAAACCAAGACTGGATCACATTTGGAAGACCAATGTAACAAAGTGTAAGGGCCACATGTATGAAACTGTTTAGGTCTAAAACCCACTCTTTTGCCTATAGTAACCTATGAGCAAAAAAGTGAGTTTTAGACCTAAATAGGTTCATACATGTGGCCCTAAAATTTTACTTGTTTTAAATACATTCTTTGTTTTAGATTAAAAAATTGCATCTAAAAAGCTGATCGTTTGAATACACCCTAGGGTACAGGTAATTGAGATGCAGTTTTTAAACCATTTAGTTGATTAGGGCTGCATGATCAGGATACAGCCCATGAATACAGGTGGTGCTGTGTTTGGATAACTAGAGGAACCTTTTTTATTACATTTTTAATCAACCTACACTGAAAAAGTCAGTTATTGACTACTGTGCTCACACATACTGTATAACATCATTCACAGTACCCTATATTTTAGTTTGGTCATTTCTATATGAATTAGCCCAATAATAATGTGGGAAATATTATACCGATCTGCATTTGAGCAGAACAGGCAACCATGCTGAGTTATTTTCTAGCACAACTTAAGGGTATACTTACATAAAATAATGACCAATTTAAAGCATATACCTTTAGCCCATGGATTTAAAATACATATACATTTGGTGGCATGCCTGGATTTCATTATAAATGTCTGTTTAAATGACAGTATGTATTTTACTTCATGGAACTTTTTTTTTTCTAAAAAGTAAAATGAACCAAGAATCAATCTGAACCTATAAGAAACAGAAAAGCTGATGTTTTGACTAGTGGTTTGCTTGTCCACTGCTGCCAGGTCTACAATTGGATTTAATTGTAGCAAGGCTTTTTGTTAGACATTTTATTTCAATTTATATTGTATGGATGCCTAAGGGTAATAGGTAATCCCGTCGACAAATAGTAAGAAAAATATTTTACAACGGATGGAAGGGTATTTTCAGATGAAACATTGTACGTACCCAATCGCCCAAGGTATTAAAAGAGTAGGGGGAGTGTGGAGGGATTTGTATAATATAAAATACCATAGAAAGTGGTTTTCCAAGGAAAACACAAGGAAACCTTCTACGAGAATTTAATGTACACTTAAGTTTTTAAAAGGAAACATTAATGGTGATATAAAATCTCCAAGGATAACCAAGCAATAAATTGAATGTCGGAGAATGACCTGTCATTGGGGTTATAGCAAGCAATAGAGTCCTCTACAGAAAAGAAATAATTATATGTTTGTGGAAGAAGTTCAAAGACCTGTAGGCGGCCTATAGTCTAATCCTTGGGCACAACACTATTTCCAAAAGAATTTTATTTCGGATGTGAAGAATAACAGAGAACTGTTTTTTAATGGGATAAATGATGTATTTAATGTTTACTTTGTTACTTTCAATCTTCAAAAATGTGAGTTTTACTTTATATTCTATTTTAAAACAAGAGTGATTAACCGCATGCTGGGGTGTTCAGCGGAAATTCATGCTATGCAAGTTCTTCAACTCCTTGTTGACTATGCACTGCTCAAAACATGAAGCTGACAAGCGCCTCAACAACATTTACAAGCCAGCCAAATCCCTGTAGTGGAAGCATAGATTTTTTTAGATGTTAGGTGTATTCCACTAATATTGTTCCGTATGCTTTACCAATACTTATCGTGTAATGTGTAGTTACATGTTCTTCATATAGTGTCAGAATGTGAGCTCTGCGTTTTACATGGAAAAGTAAATAGAAGCTTTCAAGACAATGGACAACATAAGAAGAGAAGTGTAGCCCAAGTGCTGATGTAGCAGTGCTGCAATAGTTGTTTAACTGTTTGAGGATGCTGTCAAATCAAAAAAATGACTTGGTCTGCAGTAAAAAAAACAAAAAAAAACTATAAAACATACATTGATCCCACTCATGTAGCTTTAGTGCTAAGAATAAGGCTAAATAGATGACAATTTAATCCCCTATATTTTGTTTTTTAGTGATCACTTTTTAGCGATATTGTGCATGTGGTGTTTCAACAATTGTAACTTTTTTTTATTACTAATTAATTTTTATGGAATAAAGAACTGATTTTTTGTACCATCCTTAAACAAAAATTGTGAACATTAATATTTGCACTACATGGTACTTGCATATGCGGGTGTGATATGAGTACTGTCTTGGTTGGTGTTAGCAGTGTATGTTTTGTTTTACTATTTTCTGTATTTTTTCTGTATTTTCTTTTTTCTTATGCAATTATTTATATCCTACCACAATATCTTTGGTTCTATTCAAAGTTTAATTTTTTTTTTTACATAGCAGTTTTCTACTCTGCGGGCACCCGGCAATCATGTGATTGGTTAGCACCTTCTCAGTACCTATTCATCACCTAGCAACTATTAAGCATAGTGTATGCACAAAGACAGAAGATACGGGCCATAATGATCAAATTCTCTGCTCTTACTGTAGTCTTAAGCTATCTCTTACGTCTACCAGACTTACTACTTAGTTGCATTTAAAGTCTAGGACCATGTGTTGAACATTTATGGTGCTTGGTCATTAAAATAATATACATAATGAGGTGAAATAATCTGGATAAAACAGGTATTCATTGTAGCATAGTATAGTAGATAAAGCAGATACATATTCATTATAATAAAATATAGTTAATTGTATTGCATTTCATATTTGTGTCAATGTAATATTCAACCCACTTCAGATTCACCCAAATCAAATTTTGGTGAAAATCGGCAGAAAATCATCTACAATCCTAATGGTGTTAGTTTTTTTTTTATTCCTTTCTCATCATTCTGTTGCTCTCCTGGTCTGACGGCACTACCAATGGAGCATCAATACTGATTTGATGTCCAACTCCTATGTTAAAGTAAGCAGAAGTGATTTTAGACAGAACATCTGACAGGAAGGGATTCTACATCAGGAGAGCCCCCAAACACATAAACAATCTAACCCCAATTAAGTATTAGGGTATGTTCACACAATATATTTGTGGGGCGTATTTGGTGTGTAAATGCACTGCAATGTGCCCGAAGTACGCCCTGCAAATACGGTAAAATCATAGCATTCATCAAGTGCTATGATAATCTGATGTATTCCCCGATGCATACTGTGTGCCGTAAAAGAGGTGACATATTGAGTGAGCATTCACCTGGAAAACGAAAATAATAGGAGGCCTGACGGTAGCGCTGTTGAAAGTGCACACTGGCCAGCGCATACTTTCAACAGCAGGCGTATTGTGGTGCGTACCTGTGTGCAATGTGTCGTGTGACCATACCCTAAAAATTAGGGATTCTGAAGGACTTGGAGTTAAAGGAATAAATTTGGTTCAGGACATATCAAACCTGCATTTTTTCACAGGTTTGGTTGAACCAGTGTGAACCAAATTTGAGCGACACTAAGGGACACATGTATGAAAACTGTCTAGGTCTAAAACTCACTTGTTGCCCATAGCAACCAATCAGAGTGCCCCTTTCATTTCATATAGTGCTCTGGAAAAATGAAAATGGCACTTTGATTGGTTGCTATAGGCAACAAAGTAAGTTTTAGATCAAGACCATTTTCATACATGTGGCCCTAGCAGTTAACTCCTTAACGACCGCCCACCATCTTTTGACGGCGGGCATTTCAGGTCGTTCGTCTGCAGCGACGTCTTTTGGCATCACTGCAGACATCGGAGTTTGCGGCGCCCAGGGCCGCAGCTGCGCTGGGATCGCGGCTGTACTACACAGCCCCAATCCCAGAGCAAGTCCTGAGGGCCCCGGGGCCAGCGCAAGCAAAGAGTACCCCTGCTCTGTCGGGTGATCGGAACACCCGGTGACCCGACAGAGCCCGGCTGGACAGTCAGTTCTGGTGACCTAGAGTGGCCCCAGAGCTGTCTGTTTATCAAGACAGTGATCAGGCCAGCCTGTGTGCTGTCCTGAACAATGCCTGTGTGTCAGACTGACACAGATTAGAATTTATTAGCATATGTGAATAAAAAAAAAAAAATGTTAAACAGTTCTCCCTACATGGGAGTAAAAACAAAAGTAAAAAAAAAACATAAAAAGTGAATAAAAAAGAAAAAAAAATTATAATAAAATAAAAATAAATATTTAATAAAAAATAATTGTGCATAAATTACACGCACAAAAAAACCTACACATATTTGGTATCCACACGACCGAAATAACCTGTAGAATTAATCTAAGAAGTTATTAAGTGTGAAATGTGAATGATGTAAAAAAAAAAAAAAATTACAAAAAAATAAAAATAAATACTGCAGTTATTTATAAGTGAACTTAAACTATTCCACCATAAAGTACAACTTGTCTCGAATAAAACAAGGCCTCATACAACTGCGTCATTGAAAAAATAAAAAAGTTACAACTGTTGAAACGCAAGGAGGCAAAAACTAAAAAAAATTTCTGGTCATTAACTACTTTTCAGGCGTTCGGCTTAAGGGGTTAATAGTATAGAATAGCTATGAGGCACAGCACTACACCTTCCTGTCTTGTATGGGCTCTATGTTTCTTCCTTAAATGCATTATGTTCATAGCCACCTGCTAAATGAAGGCAGCTTGCTTGATGAGTGTAATTTTTTTTTTTAACCTGTGATACAATCTCTGTATAATAGCCGCAGGCCAAATGACACATTCATAGATGACATCATGGGCAAGCAACAACAAGCTCAAAAGTGCCCACACAGTACATGAGCAAACACTTTATTTGGTTCTTATGCAAGGTAAAGATATTTTTTTAGCTTTATCTCACATAATTACTACGCTAGATACAATTTACTTATCCAGTCTTCTGTAATTTCATGTCTCTTCTGACAACAGTGATGTTCATACTGATAAGTACATGTAGAACATGTTTATTCTTTAGACATTTATTTCATTGTCTGAACTCAAACACTGAACTCAAGAACTCAAGTTTAACATGAAAAAACCTTACTTCACCTAGCTTCTGCTCAAAGACAGAAACTTAAAAATGTTTGATCATGTTCAGATAGTCCAACCAGCCCCCATTCATCTGTGTTCTTCTAACAAGTCATGGAGAGGATGGATAATATCCATATATCATTCGTCTCAGATAAGCTTACCATCAAATTCCCATATGTATGTTATAACCTTACTTTCATCTTGAAATACAAAAGCTATGACATATAATAAGATTACTAGAAATGTTCTCAGTGCATAATATCTAACCAAGTGCAGAGCAGAGATTGAGGTTCTGCTTTCTAAATGGAATATATGAAACTGAAGTTGAAGCTTACATATATGGAAAGTGACCATTTAACCTCATGCATGTGGCAGAATCATGCCACAGAGCCTTACAGAGACATTCACAGTTCCTACAAAATCATTCTACAAAGGCTTAGGCGCTCTGTGTGCCACCCTATTCTGCCCTATTTCTGGACTGTAATACAGAGATATTCTCCCAGGATAGTATATCTCCTTAATATGGCATCAAATAAAGCAGGGCCAGGACAAGGCATTTTGATGTCGTAGGCAAATGGCGACCACCTCCCTTCCCCACAAAAAATTTAATTGTCTAGTCTCGACCAGATGAACGGTGCATGTGCCCTATCCAGCTAGGTGGAATAGAAAAAAGAAACAATTGTGCTATCTTTTTTTTGAAAGCGTGGTGTACGTGACTTATTTTCTTTATTCTGTGGGTCAGTACAATTCAGATTTTTTTTTTTTATTAATTTGCATTGCAGAGCCATTTAGACTAATAACTTTTTAATTTTGCTGTCTATGGACCTATGTGGTGGCTTGTTTTTGTGGACTGGTTTGGTTGTTTTTCTTTTTTTTATTAATAAAATGAAAACAGAAGGGGCGACATGTATGAACAGGGCTGCACCAGTTATCTGGCCTCATAAAGGCCTCATAGACCAATTCTATAGATGTATAAACAGGCGTACTCCAAACTTTGGCACGATAAATGCCTTGATACCGAGCCAAAGACACTTTTTAGCGCGCCAAAGTTTTGGTGCGTTCTGGGGGGCATGTCACACCACATTCATAGAAGTAGACACATTTATGATTCTTTGACACCAAAACTTTGGCACGGAACAGTTAGAACAGCCAGACCAGGGTAAAGGTGGTCTGCCTGAGCCTGAATTGTCATATTGGCACTAGACTGCACCTGTATGTATTACCTGTAGAAGAACAGGTTCATACATTCTGGTGCAGTCTATACTACCCTAAAGCGATTTAGAACTGGTCTATAGGAGCCAGAATTCATACATGTCGCCCAAGGTGTTTTGAACTTTTAATGTTTTTTTTTCTATTTTTAAAACATTAAAAAAAAAATGTTTACTTCTAATTTTAGTCCCCATAGGGTATTTGACCACTAGGGTACGATCACTTGTACACTATTCTTCAATATTAGTGTATTGCAGAATGATGTGCAATTACAGCTCTTCTTTTACACCCTACCTCTGGTAAGGAGTAATAGGCTCAATAAGATGGCTGGTCTAGGCACCTTTATTAAACTCCCGGCTGCCATGAATGCTGATAGTGATGCCCCCCTCCTGAATGACTGCCTAGATACCACGGTCACATTGACCGCAGCATCTAAGTGGTTAAATGGTTGGGATCTGAGTTGAGTTGGGATCTCAGGTCCCAGCCGCAAAAGCCAGGGGCTGGCTGTAACTAACTGCTCCTGATCCGGCTCAGCTCCTGAACCAACTTCATATATTCTTGCGCCCCTTCCTAAAAGGCATGATATGGTGTCCTAAGTGGTCGCCTATCTCTCCCTACCTGTTGTCCCAGCTATGATACTGAGTCATAAGTAGGTACAATATAGCCCCATAGACGTCTACTGATCTTTAAAGCTTAAAGCAGGGCCTTAATACATGTGTGCATGACTCTCTAAGTGACATTATAAAAGAAATGTATATAAAATGGATATTTAATTTTTATTATTAGCTAAATTGGATGGGCTTCAGAATTTTCCTCAATTCCATCTACTGTATTATGATTAATAACCAGCAAATCAGAGAAAGTCCAGTTAGCGTAATTACTGCTCATAAAGTCTGCTAAGCATCAGCTGCTTGACTGGGGTCTTGTTCGCTAGGCAGCAGGTTTGATTCATGGAAATTTTCTGTGCTTTGTCAAAAGTATGCTTATGACTTAAAGCTTTCTAGAAGTGAAGATCGGTCTTTGTTCTCAAAGAATTTTTTGTTTTGAATGTGAAATTACACATATGATGGATTGAAGAATTCTGAAAACCTAGTGGCTCTATAGTTACTGTATTTTACACCTATATGTTCCCTTCAACTGAAAGATTATTGGATTCAAAAATCCAGAAATAATTAAATAACAACATTCAGTAACAACCTGGTCATGTAGCTAGGTCTCATTTTGTATAATATTGGAAAATCTATTTTCACTCATTGTGTTTTTGAAAAGACACATCGATTTTAGTAGCATTTTTGCATGCATTTTTTTTCAAGCTTTTTTTTGCAAAAAACTACAATGACTAGACGTTCAATAGGCAAATAAAAAGCACTACAGACATTGCTTTTATTTGTAGTCTGTTCTTTCTCACTGTGAGTACTTTTTTTTGCATTTTTAATGCAGCATGCTGGTGGTCTAGTGTGTTTTAGGCAGTTTGTAAAGATTTTTTTATACTAGTAGACTTCTATTGTTTTTTTTTCTGCACCAAAAAATGCATGTGTGGATGTGTGTTGCATTGTTTGATGCAGTTTTGGGGCAATTTTCTACATTACAAATGCATGTAATAGATCACTTGATTTGTGATGGAAAAAATGCCCCAGAAAAAACATTAAAAAAAATTACCTCCACACACTTTTTCTGCATAGAAACTGCATAAAAAAGGAATAAAGATTAAAAAAAAGTTAAAAGCTTGTAGTTATTGCATTTTTTTTTGCTCAAAAAACATATGCAAAATGTGTGAAGGGATATTGGCTATAGCTTGCAGTTTGTAGCACATTCTAGTTTTTCTAGTGAAAGTGAGATCAAGTACAGTACTGTATCTGAACATATAGACGTCATGCACATGGAGGCCCTATGACTATGTACCATATAATACTTCAAGGGAAGAATGATTCCATAATCCCTAGTAATCAATGGAACATTGCACTTTTTTCCCCCGATGGAATTATACAGAATCAGACATAAAAAACTCCATATGCATCCACATGAGATTAGGGAGGATTTGTGGCTGTTCCTAACATGTCTGCATTAGCAAGGTATTGTATTCCCCATGTAATAACAATTCTGGAGCACCTTTTCTCAGATCTCTATGATGTGAGGGTCGTCAGTTACTCCTCCTAAAATATATTACTGCATTTTTAACTGACTGTTACCAGTACGGAGTTTGTCCCTGGACAGTTTGACATTGTCCTATCACTGCTGACAGAGTCATTCTGTATAGAAACACACCCCTTTGACACAGGGAATGGTAACATCCAGTTGACAATTTAGTTATACGTTTATAAGAAGAATTAAAGAAACAGAACAGTTATAAGGAAAGATGCTCCAGAATTGTGATTTCATAGGGAACACAATATTTGACCTAAACAGACATATCAGGAGATGTCACAAGTCTTTTTTCAAGACCTTCATGTACAGGTACAATGGGGCCACATAGATTTCTGTGGGCACCTTACTGCAGCTCTACACAGCTTGGAAGTTGTACAGAGCCATGACAAGTGTTTTATGAACACTTTGGGCCACATGTATGAAAACTGTCTAAGTCTAAAATTCACTTTGCTGCCCATAGCAACCAATCAGAGATCACCTCTCACTTTTCCAGAGCACTATATAAATGAAAGGGGCGCTCTGATTGGTTGCTATGGGCAACAAAGTGAAATTTTAGACTTAGACAGTTTTCAGACATGAGGCCCTTAGACTATGTCTACACAGCACAGGATTTTAGTCAGTTTTTCAGCGGATTCAGTATTTTGAGTCCGCTGAAAAACTGACCGTACCCAGCGCTGAATAGCCCTCAATACAAAATCTACACAGTACGGATTTTTTACTGAGGTTTTCCTAAACCGTCCGGCGGAATATAGAACCTGATGTATATTCTGCTGGACCGATGTCAGATTCCTGCAGCCCCAATGTACTGGGAATTCAAAATCGCACCACCGTTTTTTTGCCCTAAAAATGTGTAGAACAAACAGCAGTGCGGCGCTGTCCAGCAATTTAAAAATGCTTTTAATAGGGCGTTTTCTTAAGCTGATTTTGAAGCGTAAACTTACACTTCAAAAAACGCTGTTACTGCATATAGTATTAAAGACACAAGTCTATGTTATGTCATATCATCTACGAGTGTAAATTATATCCAGCATCAGGCTCTGAATTTTGATACCGGTAAAAGTTAGAACAACATTAGGGATATCCTGGGGTAACTGAGTTTTTGGGCAGTTATTTGTGTATTTATTACCTTAAAGGGGTTGTATCATTTCATTAAATGGCCTTCAGAATAAGGGGACAGTTTAAACAAGCAACTTTGCAATTGGACGTCATTAGCAAAGCTTTCTTGTTTTCACAGTATTCCTTATCTTCGTTCTCAAACTTCTCCAGTGCTGGTCGGATAGTCGGATCCCACCTCCTTCCACTTCATTAGCTGAGGGCTCTAATAATTTACATTCTGTTCAGCCCCTGGACAGCTGTATTCGCGGAGCTTGCATTCCTGCCTCTCACTCAGAATTAGGGGCCGACAACAATTTCACTCTATACAGCTAGCTGCCTCCTCATTGACACTGCAGCTGTCTCTATAATCAGAAAACAGCAGAATTGTGCCACAGTGCCTTAATGCTCCTGCGTGTAAGGGGCTGACAAAAATTTCACTCTATACAGCTAACTGCTCCTCATTGACACTGCAGCTACTGCTACAATCAGAAAACAGCAGAATTATGTGTCGTGCCTTATGTAAACATGAAGGGAGATCTGTGCTCTGGATGGATTCAATTGTAGCAAACCTCCAGCTGTGAGAGATCAGTGCTGAGTTCATAGAAGACTGTTTAAACTGAATTCAGGCCTGTGGTATGTAAACAGCTCTTACAAAATAAGACTGCATAGGGAGAGGACAGTGATATATGGAGGGGCAGGGGGGGGACACACTAGAGCCAGCATGAACAGTGAAGAGGGGATGATGTCATCAGTTAAGAAACACCCAGCTGGGAGGGGAAGAAATGCCCCTGGATTTCAGAAAGTGAGAGCATCAAGCTTCAAGAGAACAGCGCAACTGAAGAAGCGAAACATCCTCTTTAACACGGGCCTACACAACATATAGCTGGTGGATTTCTGACGGGCCATAAAAGGGCGAGGCTCATCTAAACTCTGTCCCAAAATGGGTGGTAATGTACGTGTAATGGGAGTTCCAAGGCCATCTGTGAGTGTTCTCGATTGATCCAGGGCGGTTCCCAGGCAGTCAAGAGCGGTACCAGGCATTTTTAGCCCCCACAAGTTGTGCTGGTCTACCTTAATACACATAGCCATGGCAGGGTTTAGGTATAGACAGAATAGTATAAGGTGTTGTGGTTGTATGTTTGCTGTATCTTACTCATTTTTGTTGCTGACATTGTGATGTTTGAATAAAACAAATGTTTTTATACATTTTGTCTGGTTTTGTGTTTTTGTATTTTTCTGGCTGGGCCATTTTCAGAGTTAGAAACTATTTATGTACTTTTCTTACTGGTTTGGATCATATCATTCTTGTTAAATCAGTTTCCTTTAGAGAGTTCGGGGTTGTGTTGACAAGTACTACAGGTTTATGGATAAATTGTGACTATTGATGGGTGGGTTTTCTTTGGGACTCAACCCTATTTATAAATCACAATCCTAAATGTCATGCAAGAGATGTATTTGGCCATTGTTCAAACACATCACGAAACCAGGTGCAGGACTGTGTCCTAGGGTTCTTTTACTTAAAATGCAGGCTTTAAAGGACAAAACAGTGTGCAGTTTTAGTGGATACACAGACTGTAAATCATTTCACTTGTATAAGATCCCCTAAATTTCCATGGCAATATATTTGTCAGTTAATGGGGCCCACAGGTATAGTTCTTGTGTACTGTTCTGTAATATGGGTTTTCGAGTGTTACATTAGAAAGGTCTAATGCACAGGTTTCCATGGTAACAAACAAGTTTGTTTTCTCCGCAGAACCTCATAAACATCAAACATTGCATAATTAGGGGCTTAGGAAAACAATTTATAGGGAAAAATGTGAATAAACAGCAAGGTTCTTTGTTCACACTGTAACTGTAAAACCTCAGCCCGCTGCTTACCCGTGCCACTTACGCCGCTTAATGTAATTGAATCAGCATTTTAAAGTCTGCCCGTTCCTATACCAGGGCCTCATGCTTCAATGAATAGCTAAAGACAGAGGCGTAACTTGAAGCTCCTGGGCCCTTGTGCAAAAAGTGAAATGTGCCCCCCAGCTGCCATGTGCCACTTACAATGTTGATGTCTCCTTATGTGGCAGAAGGGCTTTTGGGCCCCCTCAGTGCCAGGTGGCGACTGCTACCTCTGCACCCCCTATAGCTACGCCCCTGGCTAAAAGACAAAACTTAAAGCTGTTTAGCCCATAACAACCATTAGATTTTTTTTTTCTAAAGTGCACTGGAAAATTAAAAAGTCTTTGCTTGCTATGAGCATCAACAACCGTGTTTTCATAGACAATTCCTACCCTTCTTATGTTTAGTGGCAGGCCAATAACAATCGGAATCTGACTGGTTGTTATCAGGGTTGCCAACAAATGGAAATATCTGGACATTCTGTAAGAATAAGCCCCTTTTTTGCAATGTCCATAAACAATAAACAAAAGTATACCTCCATAAGGCCATGTCCCCACGACAAGGGTTTGCGGCCGGTTTTTCAGATGGTTTGCGGTTTGCAGACCATCTGAAAAACCAGCCGCAAACAAGCACAACGGGCTCCGATGGAAAACCCATGCAGCAGTCCCCACTGCACGGGTTTTCGGCCTGGCGGTTTTTCTGCCTGTGGGCCGCCAGAAAAACATTTAACATGCTAATTTTTCCGGCCGGTTTTCGGACGGAATATGTGCAAGTGAAGTTGAAGGGGAAGGGCTTTTCTCCGCTAATTGCGGAGAAAAGCCATCCCCCCCCGCGGCCGTTTGCACGGTCAGATAAACGGTATTGTCCATTCCGTGTAAACGGGCCCTAATTGTTTTCTGAAGCGGGAGGGGCTTTTTCAGGTTATTACAATTTTATACCAGTTCACAGTGAGCTAATATCTTCAAATCAGTATTTCAAGCCCTAAACCTCATTACTTAAACCTTTAGGATGAAATATTGTTCTCCAATGTGTCCGTAAAAAATTAAATTTATGGATAGGTCGTCCAAATTAAAGAAACTATCTGTTTGGCAATCTTAGAATATATTCACATTTTGGACTTTTCCAATCGGAAAAATCTGACCTGTTTTTTTTTACAGAAATATGAGGATTTTTACTTTTAATATTCACCTCTGATTTGGATGCGGGATAGCACCTTGTAAATGAGGCTTACCAGCATCACTCCTACCAGAGTGGAGACCAGGATGGATCTGCTCAAAAGAATGGACATGTTCATTTTTTTTTTGAGCACCACAGATTTGAAATCCATGGTGGGGAAAATTGGCGCTGTAGCTCGCTGTGTAAAATATAGCACTGACTACCCATTCAAATAAATGGGTGACATATTGCACAAAAATTGTAAGGAGGCAGCCATTTCCTTCAGAGGGTGTAGGGCATGGAGTTTAGTACTGACATGTTTTTTGTAGTCTTTATATATTTCTACAGGTTTTCTCCTTTGGACTATGCTGGATTCGTTGGACTAAGTCAGACGAGCATTGTATCCATTTATTTAATAGAAGGGTCAACAAAGTCTGGGAGTGTTTATTTAACTAAAGTTTTTTTCTGTTGTTTCTGTGTTTTTTTATTTTATTTTATTCCAGTATTAGTAATGAAGGTGTGTAACAGATGCCCCTTGGTTAATATTGGAGGGGCTTGGTGTCAGCCAGTGGTGTTTTTTGTCACCCAAGGCTGATACTAACACCCTCCCACTATTAACCAGGAATACTGGGAAGAGTTGGGTTACTGTCAGACATGAACCCTCTAATGTGATCGTCTGCTTCTTGCTGTCAGCTGGTATTTTTGGATGGGAAGGAACCAGTAACCATTACCCTTTCCATCCTGATATAATTTGCTTGCAACTATTGATTTTACCTTGGCTGGTTATGAAAAAGGGGACCCACATCATCTTTTGTTAACTTTTAAAATTTGTGTATTGAAAAATCTAGAAACTAATTATTAAAAAAAACAACATGTGGTCCCTCCCTTTTTCATAACCAGCCAAGTTAAAAGAAACAGCTGCAGCCTGATAGTATCAGAATGGGAAGTTCCATGGTTGTTGGACCCTTCCCATCCTTAAAACTCCAGCCTGTAGTAACCCCAGAAGTTGACCATCATGTTAGACATTTCACTTCTGTTGGTTACTCGCCTCTTCTTCGCCTGGTGCGTTGGGTACTTGAGTAATAGTGAGAAGGGGGTTAGTGTCAACCTCGGGATGACAAAAAAAACAGCTGGCTGACACCAAGCCCCAGCTTGGAGAGGCATCTGTCTGTGGCCTCCATTACAAACATTGAAAAAAAATAAACACAGAAATAACAGAAAAAAACATTTTATTTAAATGAACACTCTCCCACACCAGCCCTCATTAACCACTTTTTTAAAGAAATAGAGCCAATGCTGGTCTGATGTAGTCCAATGAATCCTTCGTAGTCCAAAATGGAAATCTTCAAAAAAAAAAAAAAATTCACCCAGCTTCCCTGGATGCTGGACAGCCTGGTGACATCCCCCACAGCAAGCAATGCTGGTTGTCTGCTGTAGGGGATGGGGTGCCGCCCAGATTTCCTAGACACTGGACAGTGTCACCTCTCTCCAGATTAGGTGATAAATGTCTGATCACTGAGGACTTTTCTCCTGGTACCTCCACAATCACTTTAGTTGCTTTCCTGAGCCTCTGTTCTTTCATACTGCATGATCACAGTGAGGAGCAATTTGGATACAGCAACAGTCAAGCATGCAGGCTGTCACTCCATTTAAAATCTACAGTACATGGGCAACTACTCATTGTGGTCATCCAACAATGAAAATCAGGGGCTTGAGGTTCAAGGTCTGGTGATCTGGGGAGGTCTAGTGATGGAGCCACCAGTGATCAGACATTTATCACCTCTTCAGTAGATAGCTGACAAATTATTATTGTGAGAAAACCCCTTTTACTGTTAATGTACTAATGCCCCAAAAAACAGGATCATATCGCTATTCTCATAAGCTGATTAAATGTTTTTCTTTCTAGCTGAAAGTTTGTAAACATTTAAAAGAAGCACGTTATAAATATTTGTTAGCCAGCAATAACAGAGAAGGCGCCAGGTTTACTCTTCAGGTTCAAAGAAGATGTGGGAGATTTAATGAGTGGTTATTTCCTGAACATCAAAGAATATGCATTCATTAACCCCAACAGGGGAGGGCGATATATTCAAGCTTAGATTTTTATATTGCTTTTGAAAGTCTCCATTTTTCAGTCCATAGACTATGAACTTGGGGATGTCCTACATTTGTGTCTCTAGAAAGCATATAAGCACCAGTTGAAAGCATGTAAGTTAGTATCTAAACTTCAGTTGAAATATTTTTGCAATATACATATAAAGTACATGTACAGTGCCTTGCAAAAGTATTCTGCCCCCTTGAACTTTTCAACCTTTTGCCACATTTCAGGCTTCAAACATAAAGATATAAAATTTGAATTTTTTTTGTGAAGAATCAACAACAAGTGGGACACAATTGTGAAGTGGAAGGAAATTTATTGGATATTTTAAACTTTTGTAACAAAAAAAAACAAACTGAAAAGTGGGCGTGCAATATTATTCGACCCCTTTACTTTCAGTGCAGCAAGCTCACTCCAGAAGTTCAGTGAGGATCTCTGAATGATCCAATGTTGTCCTAAATGACTGATGATGATAAATATAATCCCCCTGTGTGTAATGAAGTCTCCATATAAATGCACCTGCTCGGTGATAGTCTCAGGGTTCTGTTTAAAGTGCAGAGAGCATCATGAAGACCAAGGAACACACCAGGCAGGTCCGTGATACTGTTGTGGAGAAGTTTAAAGCTGGATTTGGATACCAAAAGATTTCCCAAACTTTAAACATCCCAAGGAGCACTGTGCAAGCGATCATATTGAAATGGAAGGAGTATCAGACCACTGCAAATCTACCAAGACCCAGCCGTCCCTCTAAACTTTCATCTCAAACAAGGAGAAGACTGATCAGAGATGCAGCCAAGAGGTCCATGATCACTCTGGATGAACTGCAGAGATCTACAGCTGCACAAATCTGACCTTTATGGAAGAATGGCAAGAAGAAAGCCATTTCTCAACGATATACATAAAAGTCTTGTTTAAAGTTTGCCACAAGCCACCTGGGAGACACCAAACATGTAGAAGAAGGTGCTCTGGTCAGATGAAACCAAAATTCAACTTTTTGGCCACAATGCAAAACGATATGTTTGGCGTAAAAGCAACATAGCTCATCCCCCTGAACACACCATCCCCACTGTCACACATGGTGGTGGCAGCATCATGGTTTGGGCTTTTCTTCAGCAGGGACAGGGAAGATGGTTAAAATTGATGGGAAGATGGATGGAGCCAAATACAGGACCATTCTGGAAGAAAACCTGTTGGAGTTTGCAAAAGACCTGAGACTGGGACGGAGATTTATCTTCCAACAAGACAATGATCCCAAACATAAAGCAAAATCTACAATGGAACGGTTCACAAATAACCGTCTCCAGGTGTTAGAATGGCTAAGTCACAGTCCAGACCTGAATCCAATCGAGAATCTGTGGAAAGAGCTGAAAACTGCTGTTCACAAACGCTCTCCATCCATCCTCACTGAGCTCCAGCTGTTTTCCAAGGAAGAATGGGCAAGGATATCAGTCTCTCGATGGGCAAAACTGATAGAGAAATACCCCAAGCGACTTGCAGCTGTAATCGCAGCAAAAGGTGGAGCTACAAAGTATTAACTTAAGGGGGCCAAATCATTTTGCACACCCCACTTTTCCTTTTTTTTTTTACAAAAGTTTAAAATATCCAATAAATTTCGTTCCACTTCACAATTGTGCCCCACTTGTTGATTCCTATATTTACTATTTTGCCTATGGCAAACTTAAACTCTATCAGTTCTCTATCTATTAAACACTAAAACGTAACTTTTATTATATCTAACTCTTAACCTCTATACACACTATTTAAAAACCTGATCTCTATCCTCATCATTTAACCCTTTTTGCTTCTGAAAGAGGGAATAACTCCCTTTCTATCATCAAGTCTGGTGGAACCCCACCTACTAACAGGGGAGCCTTATATCTATAGCAAAGTACTAGCTTCAGTAAGGGATCCCAAGCCAACTACTTGGGCAGTCGTCCCTACTCTCATAGACACAGAACACATAAGGCCCCCTTGTGACACCGTCTGCAGCAGGTGACACTTGTAGACAGAGGTGAGAGATCACAATTTAAAACGTCATGCCTGACCTCGCCGACATGTTTCGTCAGCTAACCTGGCTTTATCAAGGACCTCTAAGCCTTGATAAAGCCAGGTTAGCTGGCGAAACATGTCAGCGAGGTCAGGCATGACGTTTTAAATTGTGATCTCTCACCTCTGTCTACAAGTGTCACCTGCTGCAGCAGGTGACACAAGGGGGCCTTATTTGTTCTGTGTCTATGAGATTAGGGACGACTGCCCAAGTAGTTGGCTTGGGATCCCTTACTGAAGCTAGTACTTTGCTATAGATATAAGGCTCTCCTGTTAATAGGTGGGGTTCCACCAGACTTGATGATAGAAAGGGAGTTATTCCCTCTTTCAGAAGCAAAAAGGGTTAAATGATGAGGATAGAGATCAGGTTTTTTAAATAGTGTGTATAGAGGTTAAGAGTTAGATATAATAAAAGTTACGTTTTAGTGTTTAATAGATAGAGAACTGATAGAGTTTAAGTTTGCCTATGGCAAAATAGTAAATATAGTGATCAAAAGTCACTCTTTGTTCTCTTGCGAGATTCCCAAATTTTTGGAGATTATGCCACTTGTTGATTCTTCACAAAAACCATTAAAATGTTATATCTTTATGTTTGAAGCCTGAAATGTGGCAAAAGGTTGAAAAGTTCAAGGGTGCCGAATACTTTCGCAAGGCACTGCACATATAGGATTAAACTGGACCAGAAAAGTACCAGAGGATTCTGCAGTGGGCCCAAGCTCTGACACAATCACAACCCAGAAGGGTAGCAGAAGACAACCTCAATTGGAGCTGACTTTAAAATCACCAAAAAAATGGGAATCTCGCAAGAGAACAGAGAGTGACTTTTGATCACTATATTTACTATTTTGCCATAGGCAAACTTAAACTCTATCAGTTCTCAATCTATAAAACACTAAAACGTAACTTTTATTATGTATAACTCTTAACCTCTATACACACTATTTAAAACCTGATTTCTAACCTCACTATTTAACCCTTTCTACTTCTGAAGGAAGGACTAGCTCCTTTTCTATTATCAAGTCTGGTGGTACACCACCTATATACAGGAAAGCCTTATATATACAGCAATTTACTAACTTCAGTAAGGGATCCCAAGCCTCCTACTTGGGCAATCGTCCCTAATCTAATGGACACAAGACAAATAAGGCCCCCTTGTGACACCCTCTGCAGCGAGTGACACTTGTAGACAGAGGTGAGAAATCACAATTTAAAACGTCATGCCTGACCTCCCCAAAATGTTTCACCAGCTAAACTGGCTTCATCAGGGGTTAGAGGTCTGGACGGCTTTCCTGTTAATAGGTGGTGTTCCACCAGACTTGATAATAGAAAAGGAGCTATTCCTTCCTTCAGAAGCAGAAAGGGTTAAATGATGAGGTTAGAAATCAGGTTTTTAAATAGTGTGTAGAGAGGTTAAGAGTTATACATAATAAAAGTTACGTTTTAGTGTTTTATAGATAGAGAACTGATAGAGTTTAAGTTTGCCTATGGCAAAATAGTAAATATAGTGACTTTAAAATCAATCACCAGATATCCTATTAAACCCATGTTTTGAGGTGGGCTCTCAAAATAATTTAATCTGCTGGGCCTAAGGATTTCCATCTGACACTGTGTACATAGACTACAAAGTTATTAGAAATGAGCACATACAAGCTTTTATTTGCTGGTAGAAAAATGTCAACGTGTTGATCAAGTAATATGTTTTCTTAGACAATTGCATAATTTTTAGACTTGACTCCCACTTTGCAGCCATATTGATTTGTGTCTTTAAGAAGAGTTTAGCTTGCACGTGCTGTAGAGATTGCTCACTGCTCTGTGTATGACCCCGCTTACTTTGTATTCATCGTCTGAGTTCACTATGAATACTATTTATTTCTTGTCTGCCTTACTTTAAAAGCAGTTCAAAGCAAATTGAAAGCTCGCACTAGTGGCATGTTCAATTGCATTTAATTACAATGTGTATGAGCAGAAATTATTTTCATCTTAAAAAAAAAACTTGCTGTCTCAAAAAAAAAAAAAGCATTTGTAAAAATCTGCAGTGTGTTGCTATTAAACTTCAAGGCTTTCGACTGCTCACCACAAACTTGTGACTCTGTAAAAGCACAATCAGAAGAGATGCTACAGGGCAAGTACGAGGTTACAGTGGAATGAGAAACACCTCAAGGGATATTGGCCCATATTGTTTTAAAGTCTGTCCCATGATTCTCCCAGAAGAGACTCATTTATTGTAATTTACTAACCTTATGACATTAGTGTTGCATTTGTGTGTTTCATTTCCACTTCTTTCTTTTTCTTTTTTTTTCAATGATTTAAAGGTTATGGTAGATTTATATTAAAATTGTCCTAGTTTCATTAACTTTAATGTGGGAACTTGTCTAAAAAAGTTACTGGAACTTGGTGGAAAACGGTTTCTTATCCCACTCCCAACACAACTTGTATTCAGTGGCACAAACTTGGTGGTTATGGTAGGATCTTTAATGCCAGTGTTTTAATTTAAAGGGAACCTGTCAGGTGGTTTATACAGTCCAATCTGAGCACAGGATGTGATAGAGGAGAGACGCTGAGCTCTGTGATATATAGGGTTATATGATAGGGGAGAGAAGCTGAGCTCTGTGAATATAGGTATATTTACGGAGAGAACGTGTCTGTGATATATAGGGTTATATGATAGGAAGAAGCTGAGCTCTGTGATAATAGGGTTATATGATAGGGGAGCAGAAGCTGAGCTCTGTGATATATAGGGTTATATATAGGGAAGGATAGCTGGATATATAGGGTTATAGTAAGAGAGAAGCTGAGCTACTGTGATATATAGGGCTATATGATAGAGGAGAGGAGCTGAGCTCTGTGATATATACAGTTATATGATAGAAGAGGAGAGAAGCTGAGCTCTGTGATATATAGGTTTGTATAATGAAGACTTATGGTTACTTAAACGTAAACCATACTGGAGGTTCTCAAGCGCTGGTCTGAAGTATAGGAGCACACCTATACCTCAGACCAGCGCTTGAGAACCTCCAGTATGGTTTACGTTTAAGTAACCATAAGTCTTCATTGTATCTATCCCTCCGATCTCAATGGTGCAGAGTAGGAGCCTCTATTAGATTGGTTCAAGGATTATACGCTAAAAAATGAGTTGAACCATTGTTTAGTACAACCATACAAGGTGAGCACCAGCAATTTGATATTTATTTTAACAAATCCATTTGAACTTACTACACTATATTGGGGTGCCTGCATTGTCCTCCCCCTCCCTGTCTGCTCCTTTTTGTCTTGGAGGCAACAAGGATCAACGGTTGCACGGGTTTGGATGCAGGATTATATGATAGAGGGAGAGAAGCTGAGCTCTGTGATATATAGGGTTATATGATAGAGGAGAGAAGCTGAGCTCTGTGATATATAGGGTTATACGATAGAGGGAGAGAAGCTGAGCTCTGTGATATATATTGTTATATGATAGAGGGAGAGAAGCTGTGCTCTGTGATATATAGGGTTAGATGATAGAGGAAAGAAGCTGAGCTCTGTGATATATAGGGTTATATGATAGAGGAGAGAAGCGTAGCTCTGTGATATATCGGGTTATATGATAGAGGGAGAGATGTTGAGCTCTGTGACATATAGGGTTATATGATAGAGGAGAGAAGCTGAGCTCTGTGATATATAGGGTTATATGATAGAGAGAGAAGCTGAGTTCTGTGATATATTGGGTTATATGATAGAGGAGAGGAGCTGAGCTCTGTGGTATATAGGGTTTTATGATAAAGGGAGAGAGCTGAGCTCTGTGATATATAGGGTTATATGATAGAGGAGAGAAGCAAGCTCTGTGAATTAGGGTTATATATAGATTAGAGAAGCTAAAATATGTGATACATTGGGTTATAAGATAGAGTGCAGAGAATCTTGAGTTTTTTATAAATCATTGGAATTATATGATAGAGGAGTAGCATTGTGCTCTGTTGTATATAGGTTTTTATGAGAAAGGGAGAGAAGCTTAGCTCTGTTGTTATGAGGTTATATGATAGAGGAGAGAAGCTAAGCTCTGTGATATATGGGTTATATGATAGAGGAGAGAAGCTGAGCTCTGTGATATATAGGGTTATATGATAGAGGAGAGAAGCTGAGCTCTGTGATATATAGGGTTATATGATAGAGGAGAGAAGCTGAGCTCTGTGATATATAGGGTTATATGATAGAGGAGAGCAGCTAGAGCTCTGTGATATATAGGGTTATATGATAGAGGAGAGAAGCTGAGCTCTGTGATATATAGGGTTATATGATAGAGGAGAGAAGCTGAGCTCTGTGATATATAGGGTTATATGATAGAGGAGAGAAGCTAAGCTCTGTGATATATAGGGTTATATGATAGAGGAGAGAAGCTGAGCTCTGTGATATATAGGGTTATATGATAGAGGCAGAGAAGCTGAGTTCTGTGATATATTGGGTTATATGATAGAGGAGAGGAGCTGAGCTCTGTGGTATATAGGGTTTTATGATAAAGGGAGAGAAGCTGAGCTCTGTGATATATAGGGTTATATGATAGAGGAGAGAAGCTATCCTCTGTGATAAATTGGGTTATATGATAGAGGAGAGAAGCTGAGCTCTGTGATATATAGGGTTATATGATAGAGGAGAGAAGCTGAGCTCTGTGATATATAGGTTATATGATAGAGGAGAGAAGCCGGGCTCTGTGATATATAGGGTTATATGATATTGTGACAGAAAAGCAAGCTCTGTGATATATAGGGTTATATGATAGAGGAGTAGAAGCTGTTAGCTCTGTGTATACAGGGTTTTTACTATTAGGTAAGGGAACCGAGCACCTACTGATATATAGGTAATTACTGTTGCACGAAATGAAAACATTTTTGTACGAAACACTAACCTCTGGCCTTTTTCTATGCTGTATGCTATAGTTTATTCAATGGTTTTACTATTCACGGTAAGGGTACATCCACACGCACTGACAAAATACGGATAATAAAATATTTTGTCAGTTTTTGAATGTAAAGGGGGGCAAGGTCTGCAGAATGAACAGGTTCTAATTTTTTGGGATGGTCGAATTTGCCGTTAGAAAATCTGAGCTGTGTAGACTACAGCTGAATTTTCTATAAAAGTCTATCAGGATGGTTGACAGTCGGTTTACAGACGGTTTTCAAATCCAAAAACCGTCTGAAAATCCGACTGAAAACCAGTGGCGTATGGACGGCCCCTGAAATTAAAAATAGAAAGGGCAATATTTCCTAGGAAAATATTTAAACACACTGGCCAACAAATAATGACCACGGTCACAGGTCAAAATATATAAACCAAAGAAGTTTACAGTACTCCCAATTGAAATGAAGTAAAAAAGTTATTACAGGGAATCCAAAGGTGATGTTTTGATTTGCATTGAGCATTTTGCAAGCATGAAAAAGCTTGGACATGCTGCAATAAACTTTTTTTTTTTTACTTTATTTTTCCAATTGGGAGTGCTGCAAACTTTTTTGGTAATGGGTGGGTGAGGCTAACACCCATTCATTACTAAACTGGACTCATCTCTAGCAGAGGAGACTGCATTCATCAAATGCTATAAAATTACTGAATTTTACAAAGTAAAGGACTTACTGCTGGAAACAGTACGTCTTTCACAAGCCGCTTCCTCAGAAAATGCAGTGTAATTTTTTTGTTTTATTTATCAGAATGAAACCTGTCTTGGATCTGTATGAAGTGTCTTTTTGGGTGCTCCCTCTCATTATCGGGTGTTTTAACTTTAAGACTTTATATAAACAGTTCGAAATTAGAGATGCAATGTAGCAGTAAATGTCTCATTAGAAAGATTAGAAGAATGCTGTCATCAAAAAACATAAAACTGTTGCATAACGTACTTTCTATATAGATCCTTACACTCTATTAAAGCAAGAATTTCCCTCTGCGATCCCATCGTTTTTACACTGAAAATGGAAAAATGTATTTATAAAAAGCCACCTATACTGGTTTACATCACCTGCCAATCAGCAGATGCCAAAACCTTGCATTTCCCTCACTTCCTGTCTAGGCACAGTGGGACACTGATACAGCGTGTTTCCTTGAGCTGACTGACAGGACGACATCTATATCTTAAGCATTACAAGGATTATCTTTCTCAAGCCTAATTGAGGAAATAGACTTGAAAACTTTGTTTTATTTTCCATTGAGTGGTTGCATAAAAACTGATCATGCTGATCAAGCTTGGGATCGGGCTTAAGATGACTCTATGGCCGTATACTTAATGTATGTAGTAAATATTAAACCAATGTTTGGAAGTTTAATAGTAAATAAACTATCCATGTATTATTGCAGTAGCACTTTGTATTTAAAGGCTCGTCCAATTCCTCTAAAAAAAATACGACGCTCCTGGCGCCCTATTTAAAAATGCTTATACTTACCTTCTTCCATTCCTCCGTTGCAGCCCTGCTTTTCTCTGGTCTTCAGTTAACGTTTTTCATCTTCTGAATGGGAATGTCATTACTGCTGCAGCTGCTGATTGGCTGCAGTGGTCACGTGTCTCTGCTTACATCATCTTTGGGAGCTTTTCACTTCTGAACTGTGATCTAAGGGAGAGATGTGCACCTTTTTTGGCCTACAACAGCTTTTTGGGCATGCATCCCCCCAGAAAACTAGAACAACAGAACAACCCATTCCATACATGTTCCCTGATATGTTTCTATGTTCTATGTATATGGGATTTAATTACCTTTCTTTATGTGGACAGTTTTAAGCATTTTCTGTATGTGGGTTTATGTGATACTTGAATGCTCATTATTAGGCACTTTGTGATATATATATCTATATATATATATATATATCTATATATATAATATATATATATATATATATATATATATATATATATATATATATACATATAGAGGGTGCTTGCCCCGAGCAGGGGAAAGCGTTGATCCGGCGCACTCCTTCACAAAAGGACTTCCTCGTAAGTAAAAAGTTTTTCTTTATTATTAAAAGCACAATGGGCTCTTACCACTGATGCAGTTAAAACAAAGATAAAAGTGGACTTAGCTTTACGCGTTTCGCGCGGAACACCCGCGCTGCTTCAAAAGCATATCTTCTGATTAGGGCAACGGCGACAATAGCCCTACAAGCATCTTAGAGTGTTGTGCCTTGTTATTCTGCACAATCTCAAAAGATAAGCACGCCTTACAATTTATATACTTTTTATCTTATACGGTTTTACACTATTGGGCTCCCCCATTCTTTTCTTTTTCTACATATTTTCTTTGTCTACATATATATACATATATATATATGTATATATATATTTATAATATATATATATATATATTATATATATATATATTATATATATTCTATATAAGTTCTACTATGGGAAATATGTATTTTATCACATGTTTTATTTGTATTTCATTTATTAAATTATTTACTACATTTATTTCATATGATTTCATAAAAATGATATTGTTTATTTTTATACTAAGAGCCACATGTATGAAAACTGTCTAGGTCAAAAATTCACTTTGTTGCCCGTAGCAACCAATCAGAGCGCCCCTTTTATTTCATATAGTGTTCTGGAAGAATGAAAGGGGCGCTCTGATTGGTTGCTATGGGCAACAAAGTGAATTTTAGACCTAGACAATTTTCATACATGTGGCTCTTAGTATAAAAATAAACAATATCATTTTTATGAAATCATATGAAATAAATGTAGTAAATAATTTAATAATACATGTGGCTCTTAGTGTTTTTGTTGGTACTGTGGCAGAGCGTTCTTATGCAATTGCATGGTGCTACCACTAGGTGGCATATGTCAGGATTCCTCCTAGAAATGTGCCATAAAGGGCCTGGTCTTGGTGGGGGGAGCCAATGGTTATCTGTCAGCAACAGCTGACAGCTGTATATAGTACGGCTGATATTCAGCCATTTTGGGCTGGCTCCCCCGGAACAACTGCAGATGGATCGGTGGCTGTTCCCACGTTCCAGGTCCCCGTGTTCCAGCCCAGATATTGGGTAGGTCTCTGGAGACCTATTAAAGGCCTCCTACTGCAGGTGATCGGGGGGGCGTGGTCTGCTACCTGGCAGTGGAGCAGTAGTGGAGCTAGAGAGAGCTCTGGCCCCCGGAGGCTTGAGGGAAGCCAACCAGATACAGTAAGGATACTGTTATTATGTGGTACAGGACAGTAGGTACAGACCACAGTTAGTGAGGGACTCACTTTATGTTTAGTCAGTGGCCGGATGGCCTAGGATTTATTTTGTATGTTTTTTTAAGCCTATATAACCTGTGCCTCAATAAAGCTGGCTGAGGCCAGTTTGAAACTGAAGCCTTTGTCGGTGTGCCATATTTTGGAGTGCAAGCCCATTTACAAAAAACGGCGATTCCGGAGCTGAATTAACCCCGGGCTGATCCAAGATGGCGATCGAATGAGTGTGAATGTGTCACAGTACATATTGTTGTCATATACACGCGGTTATTTATAGTTTTTTGTAGCCCACATTTCATTTAATAGACAAATGTGTTACTTTCTGAAAAGGGAATATCCCTTTAATGCAATCAGTTTTTACATTGTAGTGTACAGTACAGTTGCTGAAATAGCAAAAAAGCAAAACAGGAGACATAGTGATCTTGTGAAAGGTGTTTCACATTATTTCAGCTTTTTGTGTTTTAAAGCAATTTATTGCACTTTTGAGTTCAACTAGCAGAACATAAAACTGCTCGGAGGGCTTCAAACGCTGCTTTTAACTAGCAATTATTAACTGACATTATCCACATATAAATGCTGTATGAATACTAGGACTTTAGTGTCAGCATTGTATCTATAGTATTACATTGTATACAGGCCTACACTTGATGTATCTAAACATGCAATAGTAGTCAATGTTTGGCATAGAGTAGAGAACATTAGACAAACCAGCCTGTATTCATCAGACAAACCAGCCTGGGTTCTTTATTTTGCTCATGTCTGATAACTCATGTTTAGCCTAGTGTTATTATCTTCCTTAAGGTTTATCTTGCAATGCAGAGAACTCACACAAAGGCAGACATCCCATTTTGCAGCACAGGATATACACTTAAGGGGGTCTCTAGGATTTCCTAGTTGTTATCATGAATTGATACAGTAATTAGAAATGACGGATAGTTTTCTGTAACATCGTCATTTTTTAGGTGGTTTTGTTTTCTAAACAGAATGGATCATTGTTCACAACCAGAGAAATATCCACCAAGCAGTATAACAGGCATAGCTTGCTTATTAATAGTAGTACTACAGTATTGTATAGCTGATAATTAGATATGCTAAAATAAATAGTGAAAAAAACTATGTATAATCAGATACTCTTTACAAGGAAATTCCCTTCACCAAATTAACACACCTTAAAGGGGTTGTCTCATTATATCGATTCATCTTACTTCAGTCCTGTTTTCTTAGTTTCATTTTGAATTCAGGGGCGTGTTTACTGGCTTCCACTAGGCTGCAGTAGAAGCCAGGTCTGTAGCTATAGCAACCAGTGCTGTCAGCCTATCATGAGAGAGTAAACAGGTCTGTAGCTATAGCGACCCAAGAAGCTGATGCAGCCCATACAAGAGGGGATATCTAGAAATAGGTAGGACACTATTAATGGACACATATTACAAAGTGACTTGTTTTTGCAAGATCTTTAACATAAAAAGCAATCCTTATAGTGAGACAACTCCTTTGACTTTCATTTGGCTACAAATCCTCTGCTCCCTCGGCATCACGGACTTGGCTCTTTCCTGGATCTCCTCCTACCTCACTGATCGGACTTTCAGCGTCTCTCCTCACAGCACCACCTCTCCCCCCGGCCTCTCTCTGTTGGTGTACCCCAGGGGTCTGTCCTGGGCCACTACTCTTTTCTATCTACACTAGTGGTCTGGGTCAACTAATAGCATCGCATGGCTTTCAATACCATCTGTATGCTGATGACACCCAACTCTACATCTCCGGCCCAGATGTCACTTCTCTACTCTCCCGGATCCCTGACTGTCTTTCGTCCATATCCTCCTTCTTCTCCTCACGTCTCCTGAAGCTAAACGTGGAGAAAACTGAATTCATCATCTTCCACCATCCAACTCCACCCCTCCACCTGATCTCTCTATCACAGTCAATGGCTACACTCTCTCACCAGCTCCACAAGTCCGCTGCCTTGGGATAACCCTTGACTCCAATCTGTCCTTCAAGCCACACATCCAAACCCTCACCTCCACCTGCCGCCTCCACCTGAAAAATATCTCCCGTATCCGTTCTTTCCTTAACTTCGAAAGCACAAAAATGCTGGTCCATGCCCTCGTTATCTCCCGCCTAGACTACTGCAACATCCTTCTCTGTGGCCTCCCAGCTAGCACCCTCACTCCCCTCCAATCCATCCTTAACTCTGCTGCCGTCTGATTCACCTCTCTCCTCGCTAACTCCTCTGCCTCTCCCCTCTGCCAATCCCTTCACTGGCTTCCCATTGCCAGCGAATCCAGTTTCAAGTTAGCAACCTTGACCTACAAGGCTCTCCATGACCATTCCCCTCCATACATCTCTGCTCTAATCTCCAGATATCTCCCTCACGCAACCTCCGCTCCTCACAGGACCTTCTTCTCTGCTCTCAGCTTATCAGATCCTCTCACAACAGTATCAAATTCTTCTCCCGTGCTTCATCCACACTCTGGAACTCACTGCCCCAAAACCTCAGACTCTCCCCCACTCTCACCAGCTTCAAAGGCAACCTGAAAACCCATTTCTTCAGGATTGCCTATAACCAACAATAACCCTGCTGTCACTACACTATCCATAACCATGTCTGCCCCTCACCTTCTGTCTCTTCCCACCTTCCTCGTAGACTGTAAGCCCTCACGGGCAGGGACCTCTCTCCTTCTGTACCAGTTGTTAGTTAGTAATTTGTCACCTTTGTACTTGTTTGACCTATGTTATGTATGAAACCTGAATGTACAGTGCTCTGGAATCAAGGGCGCTCAAAAATAAATAATAATAATAATAATAATAATAATTGGCCACCTAAGAGTGTTAGGGGATCTGAAAACCCCTAACCTCATTAGCCTATGAAGCAAATCAGCCCTTCAAAATTCCAACCCCAGATGGGGATAATAGCTCAGCCTCTAATCCTTGGATAGCCTGTATTATTTAACTAACCAAGTATGAAATGCAAACAGAAGATTCCCTCTGTCCTATCATATATAGTAAAAAAACAGATGTATTCAGATTTCTCAGACAGCACTCACCTCAACATATTAACTCCTAAAAACATCTCAGATGACCGTCTTAACCTTTAAAAGCTAGACCAACTCTGATCATTAGATGTGAAATTGTTGACCCATAACTCACTGAACAACACTTGACCAGGGATAATATCCATTAAGCCCAAACCCATCCTTGACCACCTGGAATACTATAAATGACCCCTTAAAAACCTAAAACAGAAGTGATGTAATTTGTATAGAAAGGTGACAATATGTAAACTGTGTAGTAGAGAACAATATACCATCTTTTCTTTGGCCATCACAGTATTTGGAAACCTGCATTTTCTGAGTTTGCCAACATTTTGTTCTCTCTATTATAGTAGCTGATAATTGATGAAGTGAAAGCTCACATCAACACTGATTAAACATACAAACTCCAAGAAGATATTGTCCTAGGACAGATTCAGACCCAGAATCTTAATGCTACATCGCATTAGTGCTAACCACTGTGACTGATGTCCTGATATCATTTTTTTAGGGGTAGTTAGCCCTTATTAAAGGGGTTTTCTCATCACAGACTTTTACAGACTTGAGCTGTTTCTCTGTTTCTTAGGGTATGTTCACACGGTGTGCTGGATCCGTTTTTGGATCCGAAAACGCATCCAAAAGCGCTGCATAAATCGCATCCAACACGCAGGTGCGTGTTTGGCTGCATTTTGGCTGTAGCAGGAACACACCATATAGTTTTAAATAGGGCGCCTACTTCGTCTTTCGGATAAAGAATGGACATGACAATTCTTTGAACGGATCCGAAAGACGCATCAGAAAGAAACACGCATCGGTGATCACTCGTCTGAACGCTGATGCATGTTTTACATTGAAAGCAATGTAACACACTGCAAATCATATTGTTAGATGTGTGTTTGGGTCCATTTAGGATCCAAAACATGGATCATAACATGCTTCTAAATGGATCCAAAATCAGATCCAACATGCCGTGTGAACATACCCTTACAGCTTCAAATCCAGGGCCTTGTCTCTCCTCCCAGTAGGCGTGTCTTTCCTCACTGAGAAGTGGTGACATCATTATTGTATGTGAGCAGTGGGAGAGAGAGGATGTCACAGCTCTGCAGACCTTCTGCAATGGTCAGTTCTCATACCTGGAGAGCTGTCACCTCCGCTCCAGTCCTTATAACCAGAACACCTGCATTGCTGTAAACAGTTATACATACAGCCTGAAATGATGAAACAAATGTGACAAATGTACTCTGCTCCCCCTCTGTTATCAAGCAGAAGGTAGAGGGGAGCAGTATGTATAAGGCTGTGTTAAATGGGGGGAGGGGTGGGGGTGAATCTAACAGCCGGAGACTAATTGCCCAGATCCTTCATATCGAGCTATCACTATGAGAAGAGCAGCCAGCAGACAGCACAGAAAGCTGTTTCACTTTCTCTTTCACACAATTCAGAGGGGAGTAAATGCAGAGAATGTAGGCAGCCAATCACAACCCAGGGGGCATGTCCTGTCTAGGGGGCATGTCCCAACAGAGTTGAACTAAATATCAGTCAGCCAATCACAGTAAAGGGGTGTGGCCCAACCTAAGGCTGCTGATTTAGCTCTAGACACTTACAGATTAGCTCATAGCTGCTACACTAAAGGATTTAGTTAATACAAACCAATTGCAAAAGTGCTTATTTTTACTGTCCCCATCATTACAGATCTGATCTTTGTAGCGAAAAAACCCCTTTAACATGATAGGGAATCTTTCACATTAAACATGAAGTCCGTTCTGTGGGCAGCAATTTATAAAGTAGAAGAACCTGAGCAGACTTTTGGGGGTGAAATATTTTGAATAACTTGCAATTAATTCCTTTAAATGCCTGCTACACTCATGGCTTAGGAGTCCAGTGGATGGTCTTATCACCGATTGACAACCTTCTTTCTCACCGACTCCTCTAAGTTCAGAATGACCAGGAATTAAAATGAAAAAAATTATACTGAACATTTATCTACAAAACTACAGAGGAGTCTGTTCTGCTCCCTCTGTGCTGTAACCTGTTGCCCATAATACTGCAATACAATTCAATGAGACATGTTCTCTTTAAGTAGAAGGGAAAGATTCAATCCCCTGATAGTTCAAATAAAGAATAAACAGTGTATGCTGCAAAAAATATTGAATAATTAAACCTTTATCTGACCAGATGGTAAAAAGAGGCCGGTCAGCTCGCACAATCAGTAATTCTTTACAAATACAAGTGTGAGTGTTGTACTGTTCAAGAGAAAAATAATATAGTCATGGTGGAACCACTTTCGAAGCCTCCTGTTTATTATTAAAAACATTTGTTTCAAGTTGTACGCCGGTTTTATGCAGTGAAAATCTGAAAACAATAACTCTAACTCATTGACATAAACCGGCTGTCAGGTCCTTGTGGGATTTATGTTGATCAAGAAACACAGAAGAGAGAAAAAAAATGGTTTTATTTGCAAAATTAGAATTTTAGCCTGTGGAGTTTTCAGGTTACCAGCAGTAAAGGTAGGTACACTTGTATTATAAGCTGTTAGGGGCACAGCATTGCCTCCTTTTTGTAGTCCCTAAGGACACAATTAAGAATTATAGAATGTGGAAGGCTGTTATTAACATAACTATAGAGCTGAATAGAATTCAACATGTATGGGACTTTTTTTCCTCTATTGCAGGCTCTAGGCTAGCAGGCAATAAAGACGCAGCACACTGCTTATAGGTGCCACATTTTAATGGAAATTTGTGCAGCTTGAGTTTGTTACTGAATGTCCGAGTACAGATTTAAGCATGATACATAAACCAGCTACGAGAGATGATGAGAATTGTGCACTAGGCTTAGTACATGCAGCATAGATATGTGGGTCTGCATTCATAGATGGACGTAGACAGCAGTCATGCAAGAACAGTACATGGGCCTGTTGACTCTTATTAGCTTATCACAGAGCACCTTCTTTAACCCCTTAAGCCGAACGCCTGATAAGTACTCAAGGAACAGCACATTTTTAGTTTTTGCCTCCTTGCTTTTCAACAGTCGTAACAAGTTGTACTTTTTGGGGCAATAGTTTGTTATAAATTATTGCAGAACTTTTTCAAATTTTTTTTTCAATGTGCATGTTTTTTTTGTGTGTGTAATGTATGCACAATTATTTTTCATTAAATATTTCTTTTTATTTTATTATTTATTTATTTTTATACACTTTTTTATGTTTTTTCCTTTTAAAAAAAAAATCCCATGAAGGGGAAACTGTGTTACATTTTTTTTAACACTTAGTAATGCATTAGCGTATTCCTATATGTGTGCACAGTCTGCCCTGATTGCTGGCTTGTTACACAGACAGCCCTAGGGCTACCCTAGTTCCCCAGGACTGACTGTGCAGCCATTTTCCAGGCTCTGTTGGGTCACCGGACTCCCGATCACCCGACAGAGCAGGGGAAAGCCCTTTGAATACGCTGCAGTCACAAACCGCGGCAATGAAAGGGTCAAGCGCCAGGGAGCGGAGGTTTCCCCCACTCCCTGATGCTTGCGGGAGCTGCACTGGGAACCGGTCTGTGAAGTACACCCCTGTGAAGTATCCCGGGCTCCCAAGCCTGCAGTGTCAAAAGATGTCACTGCAGACAAATTACCTGCATTGCCCGCGTCAAAAGTTGGCAGGCGTTCGTTAAGGGGTTACGTTTCTCTAACAATCCATCAGTAATTGTGAGCCATGAAATTTATTAGGGCACATTCATCATTACTGTCTAACACTTGACAATGTAAAGTTAGACAAGACAGTCTTACAATGTGCCACATTTATATAATGGTGATTAAGGTTTAGACTATTTAGAGTAACTTTATGCTTTCTTTTAGTTGGCTTACTTTATGCTACTAATTTTGCCAACATTTTGCCGCATTTTATTTGTTGGACAGTAACTAACTCTAATGCCTCTGTGTGAGGCCTTTCCTTTATAATATAAGTAGTTTTACCAGCTGTTTTATGTAAGACCACAATAAGATGTAGCTGGGTACAGAAAGCCACTATGCTAGAACAGTACGAGGGGTAATCATTAAAGATTTCTCCTGCCCCACTTCCTCTGCACTGCGAGCAATGAAACTTAGCACAGTTATTAGTCCTTCTCTACATCAGTGCCACCTAGAGACACACATTTGTCCCATCTCTTTAAGCAACTGTAAACACCTCGCTTGTAGAAATCGACAGGTTCCTCCAAAAGCCACATTGTGACTTTGGAAATCAGAGTCTCATCCTCTGGAAAATGCTTGCCCTTCAAAAATAAATTCATTGTTGGAAAGATGTGTAAGTCCAATGGTGCGAGGTTGAGTGAATAAGGGGAATGCGGTAAAATTTCAAAGCCACAGGAGCGTGCTTCCACTTGGGCAACATGGGAGTTGTGAACTGGTGCATTGTCTTGCAGAAGGCCAACACCTTTGGTGAGCATGCCACGTCTCTTGGTTTTGATGGCCTCCTGCAATTTCCGCTGCAGGGAAGCATAGTATGCCCCAGTGATCATGAAATCCATCAATACTACTCCGTGCTGGACCCAAAATATTGTGAGCATGAACTTGCCTTTCCCGTACATGCCTTCTTTTGAGATGGTGAGTCGTGATGCTTCCATTGTATCGACTGGACATTAGTCTCAGGATCATAGTGATGGACCCAGCATTCATCCTGTGTGATCAGTCTGTTGAAAAAGTCCATGGCACATCATCAATAAAGCCTGAGAGCATTCGACTCATTCCTGCCTCTGGAAAGGTGTGAGCAGCCAGAGAACCCAGTGAGCGGATACCTTAAGCATGTGAAGATGGTCTTGGATGACTTTTTCCACACTAATCTTGACATTTTGGGCTAGGTGGGGATAGGTTATGCGACAATTTTCCAAAATGGCAACCTCCACTTGCTGGATGGTGTGTTCATCAATAGCAGAGTGGGGTCATCCTGAAATTGGAGCTGTTTGCACCGAAGTCCGACCACAATTGAATTGATGATGCCAGTTCTTGACTGCATCATATGATGGGGAATCATCACCATAGACCTCTTTCATCTCATCGAACGTCTCCTTTGGTGTGCTTTTTTCAAGTAAAGGAACTTGATGACTGCACTGTATTCCACTGGGTCCATTATCAAACCTCACACCACTTCAGCACCTGTAAAATCAAAACCGTTATCAGTTCTGAGCTGAAAATTGGCACGGAACCTATAGAGACTTATACCATTACACGTGCAGTTTCAGTGTCCTGTGATAAATAGAAGTGGGTCAGGGGAAATCTTTAATGTACGCCCCTCATATACGGGCCCATGTGTACCATAAAAACCAGAGACATGGCCATACTCACTGCTAGAAAAAGCTGAGATGAGTCTAAACACAGCACAAAAGGGAGCACAAACCCCCTGTATTAGGAAAATATACCCCGGTGAGCGATGGGTGGTAACCCTTTTCTCCATAGGTGGAATGAAAACCCCGCACCTTAAATTTCTCTATTCACATAGCATGCAAAAAAAATAAAAAAGCCCCAGTACATCGTTGGGAAACTATACAGATACAAAAATACCGTAGCCAGCCCCTCGCAAACCCCCTTCCATGCATGGGGGGGGGGGGGGGTGCTGGTATTTTTTACTTGATCAGTTCCCCGTACTGTTGGGGAAAAGGGAAAAAAAAAAAAAAAAAAAATCTATTTTCACATACTGGGGAACAATATCAAATATGAGGGATTGGTTAACATAATGGCCCTTTTTGTAAACCCCCAAGCCCCATCAAGGCTCCTCTCTATTGGAGGTCCCTACACTCCCTTAAAAATCACAAAAAAACAGAAAAAAGGGAAAAATTTACTAAAAACCAGAGACATGGCCATACTCACTGCTAGAAAAAGCTGAGATGAGTCTAAAAGACAGCACAGAGGCAGCACAAACCCCATGCTATTAGAGAAAAATTACCCAGGTGCAGCTGATGGGTGGTAAACCCCTTAATCTTCCACTAGGGGGAATGAAAGCTGCACCTTAAATTGACATCTATTCACATAGCAGCAAAAAAGTAAAAAAGCCGCAAAGTACCATAAGTTGGGAAACTATTACAGATACAAAAATACCCCTAAGCCAGCCGCTCGCAAAACCTTCCATGCATGGGGGGGGGGGGGGGGGGGGGGCTGCTGGTATTCTACTTGCATCCAGTTCCCAGTAATGTTGGGCAAGGAAAAAAAAAAAAAAAAAATATTTTCAAAAACTGGAACAATATCAAATATGAGGTATTGGGTTTAACATAAATGGCCACTATATTGTAAGCCTACAATCCCAATCAAGGCTCCTCATCAATTGGAGGTCCCTACAATCACTTAAAAACAAAAAATACACAGAAAAATGGGAAAAAAATTACTCAAAAAACCAGGGACATGGCCATACTCACTGCTAGAAAAAGCTGAGATGAGTCTAAACACAGCACAGAGGCAGCACAAACCCCCATGCTATTAGAGAAAAATATACCCAGGTGCAGCTGATGGGTGGTAACCCATTAATCTCTCCACTAGGTGGAATGAAAGCTGCACCTTAAATTGACATCTTTCCACTAGCATGCAAAAAAGTAAAAAAGCCGCCAGTACCATACGTTGGGAAACTATACAGATTTCAAAAATACCCCTAAGCCCGCCGCTCGCACACCTTCCATGCATGGGGGGGGCGGCTGCTGGTATTCTACTTGCATCCAGTTTCCCCGTACTGTTGGGCAGGAAAAAAAAACTATTTTCACATACTGGAACAATATCAAATATGAGGTATTGGTTAACATAATGGCCACTATATTGTAAGCCTCCAAGCCCATTTTTCTGTGTATTTTGTGATTTTAAGGGAGTGTAGGGACCTCCAATAGATGAGGAGCCTTGATGGGGCTTGGAGGCTTACAATATTGTGGCCATTATGTTAACCATTACCTAATATATGTTATTGTTCCAGTATTTGAAAATATTTTTTTTTCTTTTTTCCTTGCCCAACAGTACTGGGAAAATGGATGCAAGTGAATACCAGCAGCCGCCCCCCCCCCCCCATGCATGGAAGGTGTGCGAGCGGCTGTCTTACGGGTATTTTTGTATCTGTATAGTTTCCCAAGTATGGTACTGCGGCTTTTTTACTTTTTTGCATTGCTATGTGAATAGAGTCAATTTTTAAAGGTGCAGCCTTTCATTCCACCTAGTGGAGAGATTAATGGGTTACCACCCATCAGCTGCACCTGGGTATATTTTTCTCTAATAGCATGGGGGTTTGTGCTGCCTCTGTGCTGTGTTTAGACTCATCTCAGCTTTTTCTAGCAGTGAGTATGGCCATGTCTCTGGTTTTTTGAGTAATTTTTTCCCATTTCCCATGTGTACCATATACTAATTTCATTTATGTGGGGTGAACCTTCATTACAAGCAACAGTCTCTTTCATTGCTGTCCCAAAAGTCCATCACTGGTCTAACAATCCACTAGGGAGAATCATTGATACAGTATTTTAGGTACAATGGAATCAACGATAGAAAGCACTGTTAATTCTTTTTTTTTGGAAGTAGCAGAGAGATCCCCTTCATTTACAGGGCTGCTTTAAAGCTACACAGATTGCATAAATCAGGCATCCTCAAACTGCGGCCCTCCAGCTGTCGGGAAACTACAACTCCCATCATGCATTTATATAATCTTTAACAGTGGGAATGATGGGAGTTGTAGTTTCCCAACAGCTGGAGGGCCGCAGTTTGAGGATGCCTGGCATAAATGATATGTCTACCATAAAAACAAGCTGAGCTCTGCTATATTCTTCAGGTTTTAGCAGTCTAATTGGTTGAAAAGGGCAAACAATATATGAATTGATTGGTTTTGTTTAAATCCAGTGGTCCCTCAACTTACAATGGCCTCAGGATACAATATTTTGAACATACAATGGTCTTTCCTGGGACATTGTATGTTGAGTATAGTTTCAAGACACAGTTTCCCAGACACTGAGCCAGCCAATTATCATGAAAATTGTACTTGTAAAACATGTGAAGTAGCGCTTCTCTATAGTACAGTGTGAAATTATATGTCCTGTACTGCTCTTTACATGTGCCAGGATGAGCTGCTCCTTTAGGCATCAAGTAAAGGCCTTGTTGTCTTTTTTCTGGTACATTATATATAAGGCACATGACCCAAAAAAGCTCCTGTTTCCATTATAAAAAGTGATTTCCAGTTTCCAGCAGCTCTTTCATCTGAAAAACGCATCAAAAATGCAGCTACATTTTTTATGCATTTTTCGGATGTGTTTTTTGTGTAGAAAGGCACAGCAATTAATGCCGTACATTTCTGCACAAAAAAACGCATCAAAAACGCACCAAAAAAGGCATTGTGTGAATGCAGCTTTATATGTGAGGACTTGCTTTATCTGGATTAGTTATTTTATTATTAGTCATTTTCTTTTTTCTCCATTTGCATTATGTTGGGTTCATATATTGAGGCCTCGGAACCAATTACCAGTTTTCCATAGAGTTTTGTTCTCAACATAAAATGGTCTTCCTGGAACCAATTTATATTGTACATTGAGGAACCACTGTACATAGATGAAGCATGGGTGATGATTTCTGTTCAATTTGTAGGAAATTTTGAAGAAAGACCCTATCTGTAGTCTGATTCTGCAACCCTGTGTTATTTATTCTCTTCCATCCTGTCCTCTTCTGCTGTATGTAGTTATACCAGAAAATAGGTTAATAATGGGATGTGTTTTAATATCCATCATTATTAAACATTCTGTACTATTTTTTGATCTGCTACCTTAGTGATGCGTAGTGTACAGCTCATCTCTAGGGGATACGACCATTGACGAGAGCTCCACAGTCCTTGCCCATATGTTCAGTATACCTTCCTTTTAAAAACCCAGAATCACCCCAAAAATTTATGCACCCAGGGTGTGTCATTCTACTCCTGTCCTCTGTACTTCTTAATAATTAGTCAAACAGTGCAGATAAGTTACAGTTGAAACCAGAAGCTTACATACACTATATAAAAAGAACTTTTCATGTTTTTTCTCACTATCTGAAATGAAATCAGAATAAACCTTACCCATTTTAGGTGAATTAGGATTACCAAAATTATTTATATTTGCCAAATAACAGGAATAATGAAAGAGAGAAATTTTTAATGCATTTTTAATACTTTCTGCAAAGTCAAAAGTTTACATAAACTAGAATTACTATGACTTTAAATAATTTCGGACAGCCCATATGATGATGTCAGTTTTTGGGAAAGTTTCCCTGGTTTATTGGAAACTCTGAGAAAATTTAGGGGACAACTGTGATGTTTCTTTTATGCACCCCAGAAATGCAATGCTTCGTGTGTAACATCTGGGAAAGTCTAAAGCAATCACCCAAATATATCAGGGAGAGAATTGTGGACTTCACAGTCGGGTTCATCCTTGGGGCAATTTTCCAGTACTGAAGGTGTTTTGTTATCTGTAAAACAATTATATGAAAATTTAAAAAACAAGATGGGAAATGTCCCCCTCATATGCTTAGGAAGGGACGGGTCGGTTCAGAGTTGAACGCGCTTTTGGCGGACTTGGCATGTAAAACCCAAGAACAAAAGAAAAAGACTTGTAAAGTGCTGGGGGAAGTGGTAAGATTGTTTTATCCAAAAGTGAAAGATACTTTTCAAATGGGCTGAAGGCCATCTGCGGAAGAAGCCATTGTCCCAAAAAAATTAAAAAACCAGTTAATGTTTTAAAAATGCAACAGGAACAAAGCCCTACTTTGGAGACATAACCCTGTGGTCTGAGAAACAAAAAATTGAACGTCTTGGCCATCATGACCATCGTTAGTTTGAAGGAAAAAACACCTCCCAACTTGTGAAACATGGGGGGGGCAGCATATGTTGCGGGGTGGATTTGTGCAAAAGGGGGGACGGTTTATTGACAATAGATGCATCATGGGGAAAAGAAATTATGTGGAAATCTGAAGCAACATCTAAAAAACATCACAGGAAGTTAAAGTTTGGGTGGGGGAAATGGGTCTTCCAAAGGGAAACAATGCCCCCAAAGCATAGTCCCAAATGGTTACAAAGTGTTTTTGGAAAACCAAAGTCAGTTTTTTGGAGTGGCCATCCAAAGCCAGTCTAATCTTTGAAAATGTATGGAAAAGCGAAAGGAGGTGCGAGGAAAGAAAACCCTACCCCCATAGCCGGTTACCTCAGTTTTGTCAGGAGGAAGGGTAAAAAATTCCTACCAACTTTTGAGAAGCGTGGGACGGAAAACCAAAATTTAGCCCCAAATTTAAAATACAGTTAAGGGAATGCTTAAAAATTTCAAATGAAATTATGTAAACTTTGACTTGAAGAAAAGTAAAAAAAAAGGCCCTTAAAAAATTTTTCTCTCTCTCTCATTATTCTGGGCATTTGGCAAATATAAATAATTTGGTTCCAATTGAAAAAACAGGTAGGTTCATTCTGATTTCATGCCAGTAGTAAGAAACATGATATGTGTATTTTTATATAGTGTATGTAAACTTCTGGTTTCAACTGTATCATTATGCTGCTTGTTTTTTTTTGGGTCTGTCTATTGCCATTTTTCTACCCTTGCCTCAAAGAAAGAATACACAGTCAGGTATGTACATTGAGGAAAAAAACAAAAGAACCCACTGTTTGGCCCCCCTGCGGGAATTTTAAAATCTAGGCCCCTATGCTAAAAAGGCGAAGTGTAAGCACTCCTACATTGAGTTATCATAGTGCTTCTATTTGAGGTTATTTGACTTTACATAAACAGGCCTTTGTTCGACTTGAGTGAACTCACTGTGGGGAAAAGCATGGTGATGGGTCCCGTGATATGCAGCTCAAACAAATAATACACTACCCCTTTTGAAGTCACTGAAAGCTACAGAGAGGACAGCAGTACATGAAATGCCTTTGTGGTAAAACCACTTTAAAGGGTTTTCCGGAAACATAACGTTCAATAAAATGAGCACTCTAGCAAATCAAAAGAAGTACAGTTGTTTTTTGTTACATGGATATGAAATCCATGCTGCAAAAAGGCAAAAAAAGTGATACATATTAACACTTCTTCTGCATAGAAAAAACATTTGGTAATCTGTCTACAGTAGAAGTAGTAACTACTCATAGGCAATAACTGCTAGGTCAGTGGGACTCTAACCACTGGGTCCCAAACCAATTGCTATAACAAACATAATCAAGCATGCACCCTACCATGCTATTCAAAGTCAGCAGTTGGACTTTCAATGATCTATCAGTTATCACCTATTCAGTAGGACCCCAACTGACCAACGTTATCATTATGATGCTCATAATTGAAAGTTTGGGTGGAGGATCCCCCACTCCTTTAACGGGGAACTATGGTTTAATAGGAATAGCCCTTTAAACAACTCTTGCTGAAATCAATGGACTCTGTATGTAATGCAAGAACTTGTTAAATCCTCTAGACTTGGTCCTTTAGGCTATGTCTACATGACATCGTACAAAAACCGTCTGAAAGTCCTATGTGGTTTTTGACACATTTTGTGCAAAAACCGCGAATGGTCCTCGTTTTTTGCCATCAGCCTATAAAATTGATTGTATGGGAAACCGACAGCAAAACTCAAAACGCTGGTGTATTATACAACAAGTTGTATAATACGCCGGCACCAGAGGACGAGCAGAGAAAAGACGACCTGTGTAGACTAGGGTAGTTTTTTCTATTAAAGTCTCTGGGCTGGTTGCATGATCATATTTTCTATGCTGTGTAGACATAGCCTTTTAGGTTAAGGTTATAAACAAGGGACACTTTTCATTTACTCACAATTCCATAGTAGGTGAAAACTAGACAATCCCTTTGATGAATGTGCATTATCCACGATCATTTATGTCAGGACTGCGGCATTGTAATGAAGATGATGACTAGTTATATATGCAATCCATGCTAAAGAGATATTAGCTGAAGCTAAGGGAGTGATCTCAAACGAGCCAGAATATAAGGTTCAGAAATGCTTTGTTAGTATAAGCAATCACAGCCTTTACTCTGCAATTGTTTTAATCAATAAGTGCACATTTCATCTCACTGGTGACACCGAGCATAGATAATATCTCAGTGATGCTTTTGACAAAGGTTCACTAAAGCTCCTTTAAAGTTTAATGTACATAAACACAGCCAGAGGGTCTCAGATTGACTTTTGGCTTTTGGGTTCCCGGCTGCTCGACCTGCTTTAAATGCAGCTGCCACCCTGAAAAAATAAAAGCTTTCGACTTTCATGAGCTGTAGGTGTAATTTGTACTCTCTGTGCACTCATGACACTTTCTGCAGCTCCCAATTTAGTTTTCCATAATACAAAGGTATTTGGTGTACCAAGCTCTATTTGAATAATGATTTGATAGCTGTCACATGGCAAACATTGGGTTTGGATCCGGACACCACAGCCCACAGTTTCCAGGCTGTGCCCTTTACTGTACCACATTACAAGCCAGTCATTTTCTACTTTTTTTTCATGTGGCTTATTTGACAGCTTTTGCTGTTTTGAGCTGCATCCACCTTGCTTTTCATAGCTTTTCTTTTTGTACAGAGTCCCCAAAACCCTCTTATTTTTTTTTTGGTTGTTTTCCCGTAAAGTCAACTTGAAAAAGTTAGCGGTGGTCTAAAACTAAATGTTGTTCTTATGGTTTGAGCAAAAAGGAGGAACGGTTATACAGGGAAGTTCTAGATTACACAGGCATCGTGCTACTGGATATTAAAGTATAATTAGTAAGAAACAAAATATGTTCCCAAAAATGAGATTTTAAAAAACCCCAAACTAAAGTCAAATATTATAAAAATATTTTACTAAATTTTTTTTAACTTAATTAAATTTTTTTTTTTATAAAAAACTCCTGTTTTTGTCTCCTGTTGCCCTTATAGATATAGAATGCACCTTGCCTGGGTTTATAACTTTAGCATTGGGTTCTCTCCTGTTTGAAATCCTTGGTTCTATAGTACAAAAGGCAACTCCAACATATCTGCTAACATGCGGGTAATAATGTGAACCACAAAAAAATAAAGTACTCTGATTTTTGTACTTGAGTTTGGGACATTTGCTGTTTTTGATTGTAGAAGCAGCTGAGTGTTACTGTGAAATGCTGGCTGTGCAGGTGAAATGTTGCCGGCCCCCTTATTCTGAGTAAGAGAGGCAGGAAATGCAGCTCCAGTGTATGACTGGGGGCCAGACAGAATGTTTAAATTTGTGAGCCGTCAGCCAAAGAAATGAAAAGGAGGAGGAAACTGACGTCACTGGGGAACATTTTTACAAAAACAAAGATAAAGGGAGGGGCTGTGAAACAAAACAGCTTTGCAAATGACATCCAAAATTTCAAAATGCTTTTTTTCATGTCCCTTATTCTGAAGGCCATTTAATGTAATGATACAACCACTTTAAAGAGTGCCTATGGCCATTCTTGGGATGTTGGTTTAAGTAGATACTAGTGTTCCTCATAAAAATAACAATTGTGGAGCATCTTTCCTTAGATCTATATGTTGTGTGGCTCCCTTGTTATTCCTCTTAGAAATTCATTAGTTTGTCAGATATATGTTACTAATTAGGGGTGTGTCTGTGCCTAGCTTGAAGTTGTCCAATCCATAACGGCACAGTCAGTGTGTGCAGGGACACACCATATTAGAACAATATGCCGTAAACCACAAATGTTCTCTTTGCGTTTTTATGGATATTTTTATCTTTTTATTTTAGAACACTTCACCAATTTTCATAATAAAGCGTTGGCTGAAATTTTTATATACTTTCATATAAGCAACAAAAGTTAGGAAAATGTAACCTGGAATCCTCAATAGGTTTAAAAGTCCCCAAGGGTCGGCAGGTTTTCCCCCAAAGGTTTCTACTGATTTTTATGCCTTTCAAAGAGATCATAGGGCGCCGTTTAGATGTCCTCCATAAAAAAACCCCACACGACGTTTCGGGGGATAACCACGCCCCTTTCCAAGTTGAGCAGGATCCCCTACGCTATCTATTTGTACTCCTGAATGAGGTGAGGGTTAAATTTAAAACCCCCCCCTACTATGCAAAACAAGCATCTACACTCATGTAGCTAATATGCTCTTTAAAAGTTAACTTCTTCTAGTACAAAACGGTTCTTTTCCCAGTTAAAAAGGCATGTACTTTTCATATTCCATGTTAAACCCAAAGGGCTTAATGAAAGTGCCTGTGGAAAATATTTTTATGTTTAAATGTTGCATTTTCTGTCCTCCATATGTGGATTCATCTTAGAAAGTTTTTTTGGGTTAAAAGGAATAGTAAAATTTTACATGCCTTTTTCTGCTGTTGAAAAGAACCGTTTTTATAGTTTTTTTTGTTAATTTTAGAGGCATATTAGGTACATGAGTGTAGATGTCTTGTATTTCTAGTAGGCGGGTTTAATTACCCTCACTGCATTTGGGTAAAAATAGTGCGTCGTGGATCCTGCTCACCTTGAGAAAGGGGGAGTGGGTTTTCCCCCGAAACGTCGTGTGGGGTTTTTTATGGAGGCATCTAAACCCGGGTGTCCTATGATCTCTGTTTTTAAAGGATCGAAATCAGAAAAATACCTTTGGGGAAACCCCGCCCACCCCTTGGGACATTTAACCTATTGAGGATTCCCCGGTTAAAAATTTTTCCCGAACTTTTTGTTGTGTTATATGAGAAGTATATAAAAATTTGCCAAGCTTTTTTTTGGCAATATTGGTGAAGATTGTTCATAATATAAAAAAAATTAAAATTTTTCCATAAAAAACAAAAAGAAAAATTTGGGTTTACGGCTATTTTTTCTAAAGTGGTATGTTTTCCCTGCAGGGGGGGGGTCCTGCTAATGCCATACATGTAACCTGGGTGGTTTAGTGCTATACTTTCGCTTGCAGGGACACACACCCTTGGCAACGGGAATGGTAACACCCATCTGACAGATTCAGTAATACATTTCTATAAGGAGTAACAGAGGAACAGGACTACATAGAGTTATAGGAGATGTTTCACAAGTATTTACTAAAACACGTCAGGAGATGTCACAGACCTCTTTAGGACACAACTTATTTATCTGTGCTTTCTGGACCTTGGTGGTTGTGATGTCAGCTAAGAGGTTGGGGTTATGTGAAGATTGGACATAACAGCAGTTAAAGTTGAATGGCTTCATTAGATACATTATTGAAGCATAGGTACAGTGGAGGTCATACTTCTGGAGTTTCAATGTTTGAAACAGTGAAGTATCCTAGCAAGCTCAAAGCAATATGTAATCTCCTGCACTACCTAAAGTATATTTGAAAGTGGAAAATATCCAGGAAGCTTATCAATGTGCAGAGAGACATCACATGTTTGCTAGGGAAGAAGGTCAAAAAGGAATGGTTTAATGACTATTACTTGGCATAGTACACAACTAGATCTGAAAACACGTATGCTTGAAGCTGCTGCCAGACCAGTCAGAGGGTGTAATGCAACATGACTGTAGATCCTTATCCTGTTACCTATATCCTATACCATATAAGTGGTAGATGCAAGTAGATAATACTGAGATTTGAGAGTTTGGATTTGATGCTGTCAGTAGTCTGCTTTTAGACAAAAGTAACAGGATTTTTTTTCCGAGAATAAAGTATAAATGTGAAGGAAATCGCCTATATTGAAGTACCAACCTTTTACCCTACGAGAGACATTTCTGAGCTAGAAGATTATCTTGTCAAGGAGTTTGTAACCTCTTGGTGTTCCAGTGTGATTAGTATGAGAGACCAATTCAAACAAGTTTGTACCAGCTGTGGTAGAGCTGGGGGTACTTTAATACATGTGGTTTGAGGGTGTCTAATTATAAAATCCTCCTGGACCAAAATGTATTGTTTTAGTAACACAAAACTGGGCCTTTGGAACAGTCATTAAAGTCTAGTAAAGGATCTCCTTCCTCCAAAATATAAAAATCATTTTTGGGGCTATGTTTTATGCAAGGAAATATATTTTATTTAATTGGAATCTGCCAAAGAGACTGTTTCCTGCCCACTGTGCTTGATTGATTAATGCTGACCTATCTATGTATAAACCTACATTTGTGGCCAGAGGGTGCCAGACATTTTCATCTAATCTTGTACTTCTGGCTAACTGCACAGATAGCTGCAGTTTAATTAGATTAGCAATGGGTCTGAGTGATGGGGTTTTGTTATGAATGATGTGTGAGTGTGTTTTCTTTTTGTGGCTTTGTTGTGGTTCCTGACAGTGGACTGGATTAACAACCTGTAAATGCTGTTATTTCTACATATAGTGTACCTGTGCATACTTACCAAATGCCCTTCTTTTGGACCCAAATCCTCTATCCCTCTTCGCTCCTTAAATGTTCTCTTTTAGACTTAAAGGGATTTTCTCATCACAAGCTTCCGCAGACTTGAGCTGTTTCTGTCTCTTACATCTTCAAATCCAGGGGAGGGTCTCACCCCCTAGTAGACGGGTCTCCCCTCCCAGTACGCATGTCTTCCCTCACTGAAGACTGGTGACATCATCATTCTGCATGAGCAGTGGAAGGGAGAGGATGTCCAGCTTTTGCAGAGCTCCCCGCAATGGGTTATCATGTCTGCAGAGTGTCACCTCCCTGCCAGGCTGCACATGCCTTGTAACTAGAAAAACCTGTATTGCTGTAAACAGTTATACATACAGCCTGAACTGGTGAAACAAATGTGAGCAATGTACTCTGCTTCCCCTCTGTTATCAGGCAGGAGGTGGGGGGGGAAAAGACTGTATAAGGGGGTAAAGTTATAATTTTAGGGAACAGTGAAAACTGCAGCTGGGGACTCAGTAATTGCATTGATCTTTACATTAAAAAGGTGGGGGAAGGAAACATAGAGGAGCCCCAGGCAGCTTTTATTTCGATGGCCAGCCCGCAAGGGGGGGGGGGGATAAAGTGAGGGCAGCTGTTTCAAATTTAAATTTTTCCAAAAGCTCGGAGGGGAGGGAACCCAGAGTGCAGGCAGCCCAACAAGCAAAGGGGGGAAGTCCCCTCCAGGGGGCATGTTTCCCCCAAAGAGGTGAAACTAAGTACCGTCGCCAATCACAGCCCCAAAGGGGGGTTTTTGGCCCCAAACCCCAGGTGCCCGATTTTAGCCCAGACACACACAGATAGGGGCATGGCTTTTAATTTCTAAAATTTTTTTAGGGGAATGCCCAAAACCCAAATTTCAAAAATGTTATTTTTTTACTGTCCCTATCATTACAGATATGATCTTTGTAGCGAGAAAACCCCTTTAATAATTAAACTGTATTCATGAACTTATTCCACGTATCCCAAAAAGCATATTTCTAGTTCCTAACTGAATATTAGGCTACAACTTATTATTTCATAAAATTTGTTTAAATTTTGACCCCTATTGATGGGCCCTATTCTGGAAATTTGGTGGGTAATTGTTTAAAATTTTAAAAAATAATTTAAGTTTTTTATGAACGAAAAAGTATTTATAGATGAAAAGAAAAAACTATATTCTACTCAATAAATCTCTTTAACCGTCCAAAAAGTTGGGAGGTATGCAACTGGATTCACTATTTAGCCCCTCTTGTATGATTTTTTGGCCCATGTTTTTTTTTTGGGTTTTTGGGTCACTTGACCCCCTTTTTAAAGTTTTTTTTTTTTCTTTGAAAAAGCCTAAATTTTATTCTCTGTAAAAAAATTTTTATTTACAAGGAAAAAAACCATACAAAAAAGTAGGGAAAATTTGAATTTTTATTTATTTTCTCTTTCCTTATTGTGGGTGGGAATTAGAAATTTTAAAAAAATTTTTAAATTTTTTTTTTTTAGTTTTGCAACTGGGTTTTTAGTGGCCCCTAAATTTCTATAATTTTTGGGGGCCGGGGTTTTTGTGTTTTGGAGCCTGTGGAAAGGGAGTTTCCCCACTCTCCCTGAAACTCTATAGTGCAGTCAATTTAGCAGGACTCCAATAACATGAGAGTAAAAAACGTGATTTTTTGGGCCCCCGGGAAACGGGCCCCACACTCACCTTGGGTGTCTGTTTTTTTTTGCCCCCCTGACTTGACTCCAGAAGCGTGGAGACTTGGGGGGAAAAAGTACCATTTTCCAAAGGGACTTTGGGGGGCAATGACGGTATTGTTTCTATGCTGTTTCACGAAAGTAAAAGCTTCAATGTTTTACGAGAAATTCCTTTTGTTTTAGGAGTTTACTAATAAATCACGTTTTTTAAATTTTTAAAAGTTATTGGAGTCCTGTTTAAATTTAAACCCTTTTTTTTTTAACTTTTTTTTAATTTGCCTTTTATCAAAAATACCCTAACCTTTGGTTGGGATAAGGACATGCTTACAGGAAGAACCATTTTAGCTCTGCCCCTGCCCCCCGTCTACCCAAACAGGTTTACAAAAAGGAGTGCCAGAGAAAGTAGGCCCTAAAATAGGCCAAGCACAATGGCACTTGAACCTCACCATGTACATAGATATGTTTCTATGACAAAGATGGACATATGTTTTACATAAACTGCTTTCTAGTTGGATATTTGAATGACTCTTTATGGACTTAAAAGCAGGGCCGTTTTAAACAAAAAGGTTGTGGCCCCTTTTTTCCCAGAGAGCTGGAAAATTAAAAGGATTCATAGAACATTGAAGGAAAGGTGGGGTTTTTACCCCAAAACCCAAAATTTTTTTTTTGCAAATTTTTTTATCTGTCTTCGTTTTTTTTTCGTCCTCCCTTTTTTGTAAGGTTACATAAGTTTTATTAAAACTGTGCAGCAACAGAAAAATAATAAAATATAAGCTTATACATAGACCTGCATTATGTTCACAAGCCTTTTCTTAAGCTCGGACTGACTGTGTTCTTTTATTAATATACTGTTTATTGGCCCCCATGTGAGCTTAAAACTATTTTTGCTGCCCAAATTTGTACTAGTACCCTTCGGTCTCCGGTAAAGCATCCGTTCGCTAGACGTTTTAAACCCCCCCGGAAAAAAACCAAAAATACTCCGGTTTTAAAATTTTCAAAATTTCCCGTATTTAAACAAAATTTTAATATTTGGCTAAAATATTTTTTTTCCCCTTTCAGACAGCTAGGGTTTTAAGTTAAATGGGTAAAATGTGGGGGTGTATTTTAAACTGTCAAGTGCTAAAACTCACGTGCCCCCATAGGATATTATAAAAAAGAAACCTGATCCTTGTAGCCTACAAAATTTGAAGTGAAAAGCCCATTTATTTCCACTGGGGCAAAACCGGGGAAAAACTTTATAAGAAAAATGAGATGAAATAATTTGATGTTTGACAAAATTAGTCTGTTTTGTGTTTGGGGAAAGGGTGTAAAATTAAAAAAAGAGTTGGTGATTTTTTTCTGCCCTTTTGAAGCTTAGCAGTAGCTTGGGTTTTGATTTTAAGGACATCTATTTCCAGAAAGTAATGTTTGGTGAAGGAAAGATTTTACGACTCATTGCAATAGGTGACAGACTAGGATATTTAGGAAACAAAACTCTCTTAAAAGAGCAAAGTAAGGGAAATGTTTTCTGATTATACTTATGTTCCATATAAAGTTCCTCCAAGGCGGCTGCTTTACCTTGGCAAGATGCTGCTGAGACATAATGATTTATTAGACAGAACATGAAATAGAATCATTTTTATTTTGGAAGCCAATAAAACACAACAAGGTATTGGTTTTACATTTTTATCGGTGGCATTAGTTTTAATTTGTGTACAGGGCCCGCACCTTTTGCTGAAAGAAAGAGAAGACCCGGCCCCCCTGAACAAAGATACTGTTTAAATGCCCCGCTTTTTCCACAATTTGAGGGAATCCCCTAAATTTACTGAAACCCTTTAAACAACCTCCCCCCGGGGAAAACATTCACGTAAAAAAACGGCCGAAAGAAAGCCACAGTGTATTAAATTTTTAAACCAGCCCGAAATTTTTGACAAAAATTTAATACTTTTTCTTTTTTAAAAAAAAATATATAAAAGGGAGGGTTAATGTTTTATTTAATGAAGTTATAAAATGATCGGAATGTTTGGGACTGTGACAATGTGCCTGCTTTGTATGGCAGTGACCAGTTTATTGGAAAAACAGACCATTTTCCAGATAAGAATGTTCATTGTCTAGCCACTCCATAGTTGAAATAACAAAATTCTATACTCTTTCATAAAATTTTTCCCCCTACCCTTTAAAAATTTAAAATTTTACCTCTTTTTTTCTCTTTCATCTCTTTTCCCCTGTTGTAGGGAAAATTTTTATGTTTATGTGTGTACGTATATATATACAGTTGAAAAAAGTTTATATGCACTATATAAAAAGACATATTTGATTTGCATGTTTTTCTCACTGTCTGACATGAAATCAGAGTAAACCTTAATTTTTTTTGGGGGCCCAAATTTTTATTACCCAAAAATTTTTTATATTGCAAATGCAAGGGAAAAATGAAAAGAGGGAATTTTAAAGCATTTTTTTATTACTTTCTGCAAAGTTTAAAAAATTTTAATAATTTCATTAGTATTTGGTAGCATTCCCTTAAACCCGGGGTTTAAGTTGGGTCAAAAAATTTTTTGGTATCCTTTTCCCCAAAGATTTTTTTTTTTAAAAATAGTTTGGGTAAAGGGAATTTTTTTTCCCATTCCCCCTGACAGAAATGGGTTTGTTTTTAGGTTGCCCTTTTCTCGCCCCCTCCTTTTGGCCCTTTCCCCATAAATTTTCCTTAGGGAAAGAGATTTAGGGTTTTGTGTTTGGGCCCCTCCAAAACATACACTTATTTTCCTGGGCCATTTGTAACCAAATTTGGGAGTTTGGGTTTGGGGGCATTGTCCCCCCCCCCCCCCCTTTTGGGAAAAACCTATTTTGCCCCCCCTCTAAATTCTGGCTGATGTTTGAAAAAGGTGCTTCTGGAAATTTCCCCATTTAAACTTCGGGTTTTCCCCTGGATGCCACTATTTTTGGTTTTAAAAATGCCCCCAGTTCCCCCAGCCCGCCCAAAAAAAAAACCCCCCCCTTTTGCTTTCCCCGCCCCCCAGTGTCTAACAGTTTGGATGGTGTTTTTAAGCTTCCCCGGGTTTTCCTTTTTGCTCCCCAAAAGCAAAAATGGTCATTATGGCCAAAAAAGTTTAATTTTAGGTTAATCAGGCCCCCAGCACATTTTTTGTCCCAAGAAATGTAGGTTTTTTGTTTTTGTGTGCATTGGAAACATTAATCTGGCTTTTATATGTTTTTCTTTTGGGAGTAATGGCTTCTCCTGGGGAGTGGCCTTTCAGCCCAAATTGATGCAGTACTTGTTTAACTGTGGATAATGACCAATCTTCTAGCATTCAGCAGCATTCTTCAACAAGGTCTTTTTGCTTTTGTTATTGGGTTTGATATGTACATGTCGGACCAAAGGCATGTTTATCTGTGAGACAACAGAACCCATTCTCCTGCCTGAGCTGGTACTGATGCATGGATTATTCATCTTGTTTTGTAACTTGCGTATTAATTGTTTGTACCAGAGGAACGATGGCACCTTCAGGTGGTCTGGAAAATTTCACCCAGGGATCGATCCAGACTTGTGCAATTCCACAATTCTCTTCCTAATATCTTGGCTGATTTCTTTAGACTTTCCGATTATGTTAAACCCAGAAGCAGTGTGTTTCTGGTGTGAATTTAAAATACATCTACAGTTCTGTCTCAAATTAACTTGGCCAATAAACTCAAATTATTGGCAATAAACCTATCAGTAGCATTCCATAAGACATAACATCAATCATTGGGCTGTCACAAATGTTTAAAGGCATTGTTAATCCTAGTGTATGTAACTTTTGACTTTGGAAGAAAAGTAAGATAAAAATGTCTTTAAAAAATGCTTCGCTCTCATTATTCTGGCATTTGGCAAATATAAATAATTTTCGAGTTCTAATTGACTAAACGGGTAAGGTTTATTCTGATTTCATGTCAGAAAGTGAGAAAAACATGCATATGTGTCTTTTTATATATACTGTATGCAAACTTATGGTTCCAACTGTATAAAAATATGACTTAGACAATAAAAAATTGCTTTACATTTTTGAAGGTCAGAAGTAAGTCTGATGATTGCATCCCTTTGTCTTTCACTGTTAAGGAAGCAGAAGAGACTCAGAAATGTAAATGTTTAGGTGTTATTTCTACCTTCTACCTTGTTTGTAACTTTTGTATTAGTTTTATGTTGCCTTATTTTGTCATTTTTTTTGTATCTAGTGAGCATCGTTTTTTGTTTTTTTTTTTTTTTGGATTAAAGCTTAAAAACTGCATAAATTTGGACTTTGTATGCTTCAGGGAATCCCCAGAACTCTGTTATGTGGGGGCAGCAAGTTGTGTATGTTGGGGGCAAGTGTACTATGTTGGGGTGGGCTTTATGCTCAATTTGCAACCTGAGTGAAATGTGAGTACAAGATCCAGACAGTGGAAACCACTTGAAACCCTTGAAGTGGCACCCATGACACATGCGTGTGGAAACACCTTCATCAAATCACTTTGGTTATGCTTGGATGCTATTATTTCTGTAGTTAGATTTTTGTTACACTTTTTTCTTGTATGTTTTGGACTATATTTTCCATTGGAGATTTTAGATTCATTTTCCTAGACAAGTTAGTATATCTGAAAAATTGTGACCAGATGTATCCTAGACTGCGGGAACCTTATCCCAGATGCAATATATACTTATATAATTTTATTTAAGCAGTTCTAATAGTTATGCAGAGACCCCTGGCTCAGGAGCAGCAGTAATGCATTGAATGTGAAGCCCTAGCTTCTACATTTAAGGTCTATTGAAAGGAACCTTTAATAAATGTGGAAATGTGATCTGTGAAAACATAACCCACGAATCATGTGTATATGATGTATATATATATCAAAATTATTACCATATTACCATAAATATTTTAGATACAATAACATAAAATAAATAAGAGATTTCTACTCAGTTGATCATAAGTGGGTTTTGAACTGTGGGGTTATCTTTTTTAAAAACGTATAATTTTTCCTTTTTGACACATTGGAAATTTTTTCACAAACCGGGGGGGTTGGCATTGGGGCATTTTTCCCAAAAAGGCCAAAATTTTTTTTTTGTATTTACTTTATTCGTTTTCAAAGAGCCAAAATTTTTTCAAGGGTTGTGGAAAATTTAACTCTTATTTTTTTTCCTGTCTCATTTGGGTTCTTAGTCTTTAATGAATTCCAAAAATTTAAAATTTTTTTTTTTGTTTTTTATTTTTTTGATTAAAAAAAGGAACACCAGAGAAAACCCAAAGCAAAAAACAGAAAAAACTGAATATTGTATAAATAAATATATTTCTCAAACCTATAAAGCACCCAATTTTAAAGCAACTCCAAAATTTATTATGTTTAAAATTTTTAGCAATTAACATCTTTTATTTCATGCATTTCTGTTTTATATGCATTTTTTCTTGTATTTTTTATTTTTTTCCCTTTAAAACACATGGCCGTGGAAAAAGTAATTATTTTTTAGAAAAAAAATTGGTAGATTCTTTTAGGCTGCTGGAAGGTTTCGTCAAGTTGCGTTGGTTATCCGGGACAGACATAAATATTTTGGAAAAGCGTGACAAATTTTTGAGTTTATATTTATTCGATTTTTGGAGCCAAAAAAGGTTAAAATTTCCTTTTTAATGAGACCCCCAAAATGTCACCAATGTCATTTTTTCTTTTCTCCCAAATAATGGATTTGGGCTTGAAATAAGTAATTTGGGGGGAATGTGTCAAGTCCCCATTTAAGGGGCCCCGTACGGGGAAAAAATTTTCAGCATTTTTTTTACCCAAAGAAGTGAAAAACCAAATTTATTGTGTGTTTTGGAAAAAATTTTTTTTGGGTTTTTTGGTTCCCCCTTTATTAGGGAAAAAAGGATGGAAAAATTGGGTTTCATTTACCACGAATTTGCCCCGCTGAATTTTCCCTTATGGATGTGGTTTAAAATTTAAAAAATTTAAAATATTTTTTAACTTTTTTAAAATTTTTCATCTCCAAAATTTTTTTCTTATTGAGATATTGGAAAAAAACATTTTAAATTTTAAACATAGGAAAAATTTTGCTTTAAATTTTAAGGGGGAATCACAATTTCTGAAATAATAATTTGGGGGTGTATATTTTAATTTTAAAAACTATATTTTAAAGTTTATTTTTAGGGCCCCTTTTTGAAAATATTCCCCGCCAAATTTTGGGTTAAAATATAAATTTTTTTGCTTGGGGTCGATTGGTGTCCGGGCCCCTGAGCTAAGGGGGGCCCCCAAAGGGCACCTCTCTCCAAACTCCTGCAGCTTTTACGTATCGCTAGGCAAACCCGGTTTCGTTTTCTTTATGAAAAGAACGGAGCGCCCTTGTGTCCGGGGTTTTCCCGTATAGAGCCCCCTAGCAGGGGCGGCTGCAGCTTCAATTTTGGAAAAGGAGGGCGGAGGGACTGATTCAAAAGAAAAGGGAAAAAAAAGCCTTTGTCTGTTGATCCTCTCGCATGATATGCTGGGTTTGGTTTTTTGGGCCCGGGTCAATTTTGACTCCAGACAGATGAAAACAGGGGTGGGTGAGAAGGGTTTGGAAATCAGAGGACAGAGCTGGGGGAGGGGGAAAGGAAGGAGTGAGAAAAAAAGAGTGGGGGAAAAGAAAGGGGTGGGAAATGCGGGGGACTTTGTTTTTTTGAGGGAAGGATTGAAATGGGAGAGGACCCGAGTAGGTGTGGGAAAAAGTGGGTGCCCGAGCTGGATTTGGAGAAGGGGGTGGAGGCCAGGGAAAAGAGTGGATGATTAGGGGTGGGTGCAAGAACAGGCTGAGGGGGGAAGGGGGGGGAGCGCAGAAAAACAGAGTTGGAAGGGTGGGGGTGGGTTTAGAAGCGATGGAAAGGGGGGGGGGGGGGGTTTTGGGATATCTGGGCACTTTTGAATTGGCAGCCCCCCCAGTCTTCATTAAAAATCTGCACATAGGAGAAGGGGGGCAAGGGGAAAGTGTTTGGTCACGCACCTTCCATTCTGCAACGGCTTTTTGGCCGGGTTTGGGGGACTTTAGCATTTGGCTTTAAAAATTGAGGCACCGTGTGATTTCGGTATGGGGCAGTAGGTATCCCCTATTGCCTCATCCCCGAGGGAACACCTGGGCTTTGTTTCTAACCCCACCTCAAGTCCACCAAAGGGCCAAGTTTTCAGGCTTTCCTAGTTTGCCAGGTGACTTAATTATTGTAGTGATTCAGTGGGAGACCCTGAAAACATGCCCTGTTGGTGGGGCTTTGGGCTGGGTTTTTAGAACCATGACCCAGGGGGAACATGTTGAAAACTTTTTGTTCCCTTAAAAACTTTCGCCCATGTCTATAAACGCCCGGGTGGGGCTGTATATCTCAGACAGTATTTTGGAAAAGGGTGTAGAGAGCTCCTGTACACTTATTGTGCGCTCCAGGGGGAAGGGGCCCCGGCTGTCAGCGATGTGGCTCACCACGAAAAGGCAGGATGGTTTTTTTCCCTTTGGCATTTCGATCGCTGTGATTTTTAAAGCTTAGGAGGCCCTATAACAGACGGAGGAAGCCCGTGTCGACCTTTGGTCGTGGGTCAAATGACGCCGGGGGGCTTTAAGTGAACCTATGTTGGTTTTATAAACCCCCGTAACTTGCATCAGTGCAGAGTTTATTTCCCCTGTAATGGAGCTAATTACCACCTAGTTACAGGGAAACCCGAAAAAGTTTACAAAATGTCCCCAAAAGTCTTTTCTGCCCTTCGGGAGGGCATAATATTAAAACAAAGTAAAAAAAACACAAACCCCACACCCCAAATAAAATTTCCCAGCCCAAACCAAAATTTTTAGCCCTCCCATGACCGAAAACTTTATTCACCTTTATAAAAAATGTATGTAATGGAAAAGTGACACAATTAAAATTTATTTTAGCCCCTTTGTTTTAAAAAAAACAATAAAGGGTTGTTCACTTTTTTCATTGATGGCGTTTTGCTAGGATAGGCCATCAATGTTTGAAAGGTTTCTGGGTCCCACCGTGAGACCTGAATATTTTCCAAAAACCCCCCCGGAAACCCTCTCCATTTTAAACAGACCCAGGTCGAGTTTTTCCATGGGACCATGAAAAATGGAGCGAATTTACTGTAAGTGCAGGGTAAAGTGGGCCCCAAATGACTTCTTGACTGGCCTGTGAGCCCTTAGCTACACCCCTGCATTCAAACTGTGTATTTTTAAGATTTGACATTGGCATTTGATTATATTTCTATACTGTGATTAAAAACACACAAAATTTGTTTCTAAAAATTTTTGTGACTGAAAAATCAGTTTTCTTACCCCTTTAATAGAGTTGTTTCTGCCGCAAGCACGGGGATTTCTGTAAAAACCCCCTTTTAGATAATGGGAAAAAAACAGGAAATGCAAAAATCTGCGCAATCTCAGTAATGTTTTATGGTACAAAAACCAAAAGAAAAAAACAATTTTATTTGGGAAAAAACCAAAATTTTAAAAAATAGGGGCGCAGAAACCCAAACCCCTTAAAATTTAAAAAGGGGAAAAAAAAAAGGAGGGGGCCCAAAAACTTTTAATTTTTATGGGATACAGTTTGGGAAAACAGGGTTTAAAAAAAAAGGTTGGTACAAGGGGCAAAGGACCCCAAATGGCACGGGGAATAGTTTAACCAAAATCAATGTTTTGGCCAGGAGTTTCAAAACAGGCCTGGAGCCAATCTGGTCTGCAAATGTAATTATTTTTTTGGCCCCCAAGTAAGCCCGGCGTTTACAGGGAGAAAGGGGAAAAAGGGCAGGAGCTGTCATTACCCCTGCTTCACTCAGCCAAATAGGGTGTCTGTGATAAGGGGGGCCCCTTAAAGGGGGGGGAAAAAGGATCCATGAGGCCCTTTAAAAACTTTAAACCCTTTAAAAATTCTTATGTCCCCGCATTTCCTGCAAAGGAGGGGTATTCCCAACAGGGGGGCCACGCTGTTTCAGCAGATAAAAAAGACTGTGAAGGGCAACAGGACACGTGAGTTTTTAAAAAGACTGCGTACCAGGGGCTGTGGAGTCGGCAAGCCAAAGCCCCGACTTCCGGGTCCTTTAATTTTCCCCCAAACCCCCGCTCCCACTCCGACTCCCGATCCCCTTTAACCTTTGGGGCAAAGTTTAAGTGATAAATTTACTTTTTAGTTTTAAAAAGGGTTTTAAAAACAGATGTTTATCACTTTATGATTTCAATTTAAACAATTATTTAGGGTTTTGAAAAGACAAGACAAGCAAAAGGGAACAAGTTTTGATCTTTTTAAAATTTTTTTGGGAGAGTTGATGAAAAAGCCTTTATTTTTTTTCCAAAGTCCAGGGCTGCCCCCAAAATTGGGAATGTGGTAGAAGAGAAATGGGGAAAAACCCTAAAACAATGTTGTCTGTAAGTTTTCACCCTAGGGGAACCACCATCTCCCGGGTTTTCACTATCCTTTCCCGACCACGGTTTTTGAGAAAAACAAATTGGGGGTTTTAGAAAGGAAAATGCTTGTTTGTGACCTATGGGGTAGTCCTTTGGGGTGGGGGAACCCAAAAGGTTTGGGGTTTTGTTTGCGTTTCCCTTTTCGGGCTGCGCTTATTTTTCCCTTTTTCCCTTTTTTGGTAATTTTTATTCCTGGATTTTGTTAGCAGGCCCATCACCATTGGGTTTTTTTATATCTGTTTATTGTCATTTTTAAATAAAACTGTTTTCTAGCGTTTTTGCTTTCCCCTTTTGCCTACATGGGCCTTTCCTTTTACATAAATTTCTGAGGGCAAGGTAGGGGTCAAATACAGGGGAAAAGATTGGAAGAAGTGTGGGGGGGGCGCCCTTTTCGGGGGCGGGGTTTTCCGCTTAGGGAAAAAATAGTGGTGTGAGATTGAAATACAGGGCGTTTTAGTTACATTGTCCCCCCTTTCCCTTTTAGTGTCAAATTACAAGTTTAGGTATTTTATTTTTTAGGGGGTTTTTTTCTTTTTAAAAAGGCATTTTTTTAAAAAAAATATTTCTTTTGGGGGTTTTTAGAACAGACATTTTCAAGCAAAAAAGGGGGAAAAATGTTTTTTTAAACTTTTAACACTTGTTGGTCGGGGGGTTGATGAAAAAAACGGTATTTGTATCCAAAATCCCCGTCTGCACCAAAATTGGAAAGTGTAGAAGAGGCCTGAGAAAGATTTTTGGGCCAAAAATGCTTGAATTTTATTTTTAGAGCCCGAAAAGGGGTTTAGGGCGAGACCGAAAGGCCCAAAAGGTTTTTATTTTTTCCAAAATACTAACAAAAAATAAAAAATTAACATTTTTTATTTTTTTGAGCAAAAAAAGTAAAAATGCGTTTCCATGACCGAATCTGCGAAAATAAGCAGATGGGTAAATTTTTCCCCAAGTAAATTTATGTTTTAAGGGTAGGTTTAAATTGACTGAATATAAAAATTTTATAGGGTGTGTTTGCTGTTGTGGATTTGGGGGAAAATGGGCCTGAAAATCACCAGTTCAAAACTTTGTTACCATTTTTCTTCTTTAGGGTACAACCTATTTTTTGGACATGACCCTTTAGAACAACCCCAAAAAAGGGTTTTTTTTGCAAAAAACTGCAGGAACTTTGTGGAGTCTCTTAAATTTTTTTATTTTTGAGAAATTTTTATCCGCCTCCATTTAAGGGTCCCGCATACATGACCTTTACATTTGGGTTTTTCATTTTTTCCAGGCTTTGGGGAACGGCCCCCTCTACCTAACTTGGGTTGGGGGGGGGCCAAATTTGGGTGACCCCGTTGGCAAATTCCCCCAACCCAAAGTCAGGGGTATAGAGGAATTGCCCAGCCCAGTGTTTTTTTATGAATGGTTTAAAACCCCTTTTTTCTTTTTGAAAAAAGCCCGGTGAAACATTTTTTGGAAATCTGGTTTTTCCTGGGGGGAGAATTTTTTCCCTGGGGCAGCGCTTTGCCTTTCTCCATGGGATCAATTACAATCTGTGAGGGGGCTGAAGATATGGGAAACAGCACATGGCCGGGGCCCCAAATTTCCCCTTTTCTCTTTGCACTGCATCGAACTAACTGGGCCAACTTATTTTATTTTTTGGGGGGGGTTGGGTCGTACAATTTTTTTTGACGACTGCCACCTCCTGCAAAAAATGGACCGACTTGGCTCCAAAATCCAACTCCAAAGCCCTGCTGCGTACATACAAATAAAAGGGGGGTACCGGAATGCTTTTTCTGGCCCTAAGAGCGGGCCAGAAAAGTGATAACCTTAAATCTGTTTCCTTACGAAAAAAAATTAATTTTTTTTTTTGGGCCCCCTTTTTGATTCAAGGGGATGTTTTTTTTTTGGGTTTTGGTTTTTTGTAGAAATTTTTTCTTTTTTTGGTTTTGGGGAAAACATTGTCCCTTTTTTTTTTTGGGGTTTTTTAGGTATTTTTTCATGAGCAAAATATTAAAACTTGCAAATTTTTGTTAAAAAATTTAACCCGTAATATTTGATGTAGGGTTGACAAGGGTTTTTTTTAAATTCCCAATGCCCCATCAGTAATTTTGGGGACCAGGGCCCCAACCCTTTCCCTTTTTTCTATCCTGCAAAAAACCCTGCAGGCCCCCTTTTTTGGGGGTTTGAGCAAAAGCCCCTGACCGCAGGTTCAGTCAATCATGTTCCTGAAAGGCGCCCATGTGTTTATTTCCCTTGGGGAGTTGGTTATCAAATTTTTTTATAATATTCCCCAAAAAGCACAAATGTCGGGGGTTAAATTTGTCCAAAAATACTTCCCCTTGATATTCCCATAAAGGGTTTTGGGGGAAAATGGTTTTTTAGAATTAAAAATTCTTTTGGTGAAAGTTTTTGAAACCCCTTTAAAGGGTTTGAAAGTTTGTTTTTTTTCCTCCTTTTTTATTTTATTTTGGGTTTAAGATTTTTTTGTCCCTTTAGGGGGTAATTTTTTCAAAACGTTTTTTGTTGTAAATCTAAATTTTTTTGTTAAAAAATTTCAAACCCTTTTAAACCAAAGGTAAATTTTTTGTAAATAGCCCAATTTTATGTAGCTTTCGGGGGCAATAATAAGGGATTGAAAGGCTTTAGCTCCCGATTTTGGCTTTCTATAGGGACCAAAGCAATTTTTCTTTTAGCTATATTCCACATTTGGGTTTCCCTTTATTTTTCTTTAAAGGGTTTTTATGGGGAATAAAATAATTAAAACCTTTAAAATTTCTCCATAACCTTTTTAACTACATTGGCTGATTCTAGCTGGCAGGGTTTGTTTACAGTCTTTTAATCAGGCGGTCTTTTCCATTGGGGGAACCAATAGGCCCGGTTTTCCCCGGGCCCCCTGGGCCAAAGGGGGGCCCCAGGCGGGCAGGGAAATATTGGTGATAATATTTGTTCCTTTTTTGGGAAAAATTATAACCCATGTATCATACATTAAAAAAGAAAACTTATAGTATTTGTATTTTTTATTTGTATTTTGTTTTTTTAAAAACAGTTTTTAAACCATTTTGAAAAAAAAAAGAAAAAAGAACCAGCGCACCCTTTCAGACGCAAAGGAGCAAACACTAAATATATAAATTTTTTTAAATAGCATTACTGTACTCTAGTATTGAATGTATGAAAATCTGAAACTTTTAGTGCCCCATTTTGTTTATGGTGGGGGCCCCTAACAATTTGGGCCCGAGTTCAGGGGAGGTAAATACTCTAAACAAACAGTCTAGCTTCTTTGGCTTTTTTTAGACAGCACTGGATTTCATCGGGTTTTCACGGATTCTAAATCTGAATCTGAATGTACCCTTTGTGGGGTTGAAAACAAAAAAAATCTGTGCTTTTAGTCTACCAGCACGATTTGTTTCAGTGGGTTTTTAAAATCCAAATGGAATCCCCTTTTGGGTTTTTAAAAAACCCGTTAGATCTTCCTCAAAGGGTTGGGCATCGGATTCCCCCTACATTCAGTGTGCGGGCTAACGTCAAATTTTTGAAACCAGCCGTGGGTTTTTTTTAACCCAAAACCCGCGGATTAAAATTTTTGGCCAGCCGATGTTAAAATGCGTCCGATTTTCAAAAAACATTTTTTTATTGGGTGCAGGGAAAAAGCCCATTAGTTTTTTTTGCCCTTTTTAGTTTTATGGCATGAAGGTTCCGCTTAAAATCCCGCTGTTGTTTTTAAAAAAAGCCACCATTTTGGTTCTGGAATGCTTGGCAAACTAGGATGGGCTTTGGTGTGCTTGGAGGGACAGGGGCGTAGCCAAAGGGGGAGTGTATTTTCAGATGGGTTAGAGGTTGGCCTGGGGATAATCTTCATTTTTTTGGGAAAAGGGCCCAAAAAGAACCCCTTTAGCCAGGGGCCCCCTAATGCTGTTAAGACAAAACCCCGCATAAAAACGGGCCTGAGTTTTTTGGCTAATTGCATTGTTGTGTTTTCCCTTGGGCTACAAAGCTAAAAAGGGTTGTTTTTAGAAATTTTCGCGCATCCGCCCATTTCTCAATTTGACACTGAAAAAAATTTTGTCCCTGCCCTTGTTTTCTCTCGCCCTAGATACTGCAAAATCCTTTCTGTGGCCCCCCCTCCGCACCCCTTGCTCCCCCTTCCCAAAACCCCCCCTCAACTCTGCTGACCGTTTCTCCACCCCTCTCCCCCTACTCCCCTGCCTCTCCCCCCCCTGTAATATTTCAATGGTTAACCCCTTTTCCCCGCGTTTTTTTTTAAGTTACCCAAACCCCCGACCACAAAGCTCTCCATAAAACCTTTTCCCCCCCATTTAAATTTTTGCTTAATTTTTCCAGATATTCCCCCCTCGAAAACTTTTTCTCCTCACAGCGCCTTTTCTCTGTCTCCTCTTATCGCTCTTAAAAAAACCGTCTCCAAGACTTCTCCCGTGCCTTCCCCCCTTTTGGGGAAAATCATTAAAACCCCAAAAAATCAGACTCTCCCAATTTCCCCCAGTTTCAAAATCAACCGGAAAACCCAAACTCTTCGGTTTTCTTATAAACCCACACTTTAAAACCCCCCACCGACAGGCCCCCCCCCAAAAAATTTTTTCCCCCCCACACCCTTTTGTCTCCTTCCCCCCCCTTTCCCTTTTAGATTTAAGCCTTTGCGGGGCAGGGTCCCTTTTTCCCCTCTTGTTTTTTAATCTTTGTTTTTTTATCACCATTTTATTTGTTCAACTTTTTTTTTTGTATGTTTTAAATCCCTTGAATTTTACAAACCCGGGAAAACAATTTGGGGCTCTAAAAAAATAAATAAAAAAAATTTAAAAATTTTTTTAATTTGGGGGTTGGGCCTTTTCCCCCCCTTTAAAAAAATTACCAGTTTCCCCAGTAAAAATTTTTTTAAAAAACCCTTTTAAAAGGACCCATTATAATATTACCTTTTGACTTTAAGTGCTGAACCCTGGTCAAATTTCCCAATGGGGACGTCTTTTGGTTCTTTTTTTACTTCCCTTTTCAAAACTGTTCATTTCAAATGGGTTAATTTTTAAATTTGGGGGCACGGGGATGTCCCTTCGAAAAGTGGGCCCGCTGGAAAAAAAAGCCCAGGGAAGGGGCGTTTTGCTAGAAAACCCGGGAACCCCAAGCAAGGTGAGTATTTAAATTTTTTTTTTTTATTTTTTCTGGGGCTCAGGAAGGGTGCTTTGGGATTATTATTTTAAGGTGGGGGAAAAAACCCTTTTAAAGGGATTGTGATGCATGCAAGGGTAATACCATAACATTTCACTGTAGTGCACCTCCCGGGCCCTTTTGCTTTGATTTTATTAAAAAGGGTTTTTAAAAAAACTGCATGTGGGCCCTTTTTGTTCGGGGGGGAAGTTTTTTCCCCCCTGTTTTTATGGGGGGGGGGGGGTTTCCCCCGGGAGCATAAATGGCACAAACTTAAACACTGCGTTCTTCTGTTTTGAAAACCTGTTGTTTAAAAAAGGGGAAATTTTAAAATGTACAGAAAAAGTTTTGGGGCTGGTTTATTGGGGTACCATGTGCTGGGAGCTCCACATTTGTTGGGGGTTTTTTTGCCCTAACATCCCTCCCAAAAAATTTCTTTATTGTTTTACTATTGAGAAATAAAGCTAAATTTATTTTTCCCGAAATCCCTTTTTGATCTTTTTTATCTTATGCAACAAAAAAAATACAACGCTGGGGAAAAAAAAAATATAATTTCTATAAAAAAAAAATAACACTTTACAGGGGAGGAGTCCTGCCTAAAATTTTGTGGGTAATTTTTTAGGTTTTTAATAGAACTTAAATTTTAAAAAAGTTTGTGGGTTTGGTTTTTAAGTATGTTTAAATGATCCTTTTTAGGTTACAGGGCTCATTAAAAAGGTGCTTTTAACAAAATTTTCCATTTTTTTTTTACAATCCTCTTATAAATTAAAGTAACAACAACTTTCGGTATTTTTAGTGAAACATATAGTAATGGGCAATTAAGGCCCATGGTGTTTAAAAAAAAAATTTGTGAATAGGGGGGGAAAAGCTTCCTTGTTCACTTAAATTTTGGAAAATGAAAAACTGCAAAAGACAGACTCACCTTTTAAAAAAAAAGGGTTATACAAGATGACCCGAAAAAGGGGGACCTAGTGCTAACAAGGGGTGGTTTGAATGGTATCCTTAAAAAAAAGACAAAAAAAAAGTGCCACGTTTCAGCAATGCCCCCCTCGGGTGAGGTTTAAATATGCCCGTATCAAAATCTTTATTTAATTATAAGGCCCCCAAATTTAAATTTTCAATTTGTTTTAGCAACATCAAGTAAAATCGTACATGTGCAATGTTAGATACAGTGCAACATTAAACTAAAACACACAGGAAGGAGAGAAAGTCACAATCTATAGTGTTTCAGGTTCCTTCTCACTTTTGACCCCTTCCCATGCAGAATTTTTGGCTGTGTGTTCCTAGAGAGCTGGAAAGAAAAAAAAATGTTAATTTTTTATTCCTCAGTTCAAAATAGCTATATGATGGTTTTTCTGAGTGTTTAAATTTTTTGATGGTGCATTAAACATCCCATATATTATATTATAAAAACCCCCCACCAAAAAATTCTGTGTGTGGTTGGAATGGAAAAAAATCCCATTGTTTTTGGAGTTTTTTTTTGCAGAGTAGACTGTGTGGGAGCTTGCTTTTTGCAGGACAAGCTGTAGATCTTATTGCACTATTTAATGGGACCATGATATGACTTTTAAACCATTTTTTGGGAGGTGCAATGATCCCAAAAATTTGCAATTCCGGGGGTTTTTTTAAAAGTTTTACTGTTAAAATTTTAAAAGGGATAAATGAAATTTTATTTAAAACAGTTAAAAGACTTCCGGGCCCAAACAAGGGTAAATTATTTAAATTTGTTTATAATTTTTTAGCATTACTTTTTTTTAGGGATTTTAAATTTTTAAAATTTTTTTTAATATATTTTAAACATAATTTACATTCCTCCTGGGGAAATTTTCTTACATTTTGTAGCCCAAAGGGAAAATTAAACAGATCCCATTACCAAATCGTGCTTTGTGCACAATTTTTCTGTCTTTTTTTTTTATAGAATCTCCAACAGGGGGCGGTCAGGGGTTTCCCAGGTAAAAGTGAAATTCAAACCCAAATTTAAATGGGGTGGGTTCGGATTTTTTTTTTTTTAAAAAAAAATTGCCAAAAAAGGGACCATAGCCCAATTCAAGTTGGGAAATTTTTTTTAGGCTTTTTAAAGGGTTAACTTCCCAAACAGGGGTTTTTCCACTGTGATCAAACTTCCAGCCCTAAAGCCCCAAATTAAACCTGTTATTTCCCCAAAATTTTTTCGACAAATAAGCCCAAACCGGAACAAAAAAAAAAAAAACCCCTTTAAAGGGTTTTAAAAGGGGGAAAATAAAAAACAATTTTTTGTGTGGGGGGCATTTTAAAGTTTTTTTTTCGGCACTTTTTTGGGGATGCATGCATTTTTTTTATCACTTTTTTTTCCAAAATTTTTTTTTGGGACCTTAAAGGGGACATGTCTGAAAACTGTTTTGGGTCTTGATTTTTTTTTTTGCCCGAAGCAACCAATCAACTTCCTTTTTCATTTCATATAAGTTTTGGGAAAAAAATAAAAGGGGCCGCTCGATTGGTTGTTTAGGGGCAAAAAGGGAAAAGCTTAGACCAAGACAGTTTTCGGGCCCCACTTTCCCCCTAAATGCCCAAAAAAACCCCCAACCAAAATTTTGGCTTTTGGGAAAATTTTTTTCCCTTTTACGGTGTTCGCTTTTTGGGAATAAATTATTTTAAAATTTTTAAAATGGGTTTGGGATTTTTAAATAAACCCCGGGCGGACCTTTATTTTGAAACCCTTTTTTATTATTTTATTTTAAAATCGAAAAGAAGAGTGATTTAAATTTTTGGCCCCAAATTTGGGGGCTGCGCCATTTTTTTTGGTTTTTTTTCCCCCAAAAAAACAGTTGACGCCTTATTCTGTTTTGAAAAAATAAAACTGTTTAAAACCAAAAACGGGGGCCCCTTAACACCAGGTGGGCCCGCATCAAAAAAGCTAAAAAATGATATGCTATTCCTAAATTTTGCAATGCGCTTAGATAGGGCCAAATCAATTTTACAATGCAAGGTAGCCCAAGACCCCCGTTTTTTTGGAGGGTTCGTTCATTCAGGCACACTTTAAATAAATGTGCATTAAAAACTAGTGGGGGGGAATCTTTTGGGGACTTTAATCCCCCCTTTAAATTTTTTTTTTTTTAAACTTTTTTTTTTACTTTAAAAACTGGAGGCACAATCCCTTGTCTTATATACTAAATAATTTTGTGCTGTCGTTTTAAGGATTTTCATTCATTACCTATTACACTTTGCTTATTTTCCCGGGTTTTAATGGGTTACAAAACTTGGCCCGCTATGGAAGCCTGCATGAGGTTTTTTTACTGGGCCCTGGCAAATGGTTTTTCCCCCCCCCCCCCTCTCAATTACGCTGCAAGGGGGGGCCCGGGAGGGAGGAACGGGGCCCCAGTGGAATGTTTCCCATTCACTTGGATAACCAATCGCTGGGGGCGCTGTCATGCACCCAGAATTTAATTAAAAAAATTTGGGGGCATATTAAAAACCTCATATTCCCTGGCGGGCATTTCTGTGCATCCCTAAAAAGAAGGACATGTAATTTCTTTCCCTGGGGGAAAAAAAAAAAAATAGGAACAGGGGCCTTTTTTGGGGTTGAAAAGGGACATTTCGGCCACTCTACTTTCTACAAACAGGAATTTCAGGTACGCACCTCAATAGGGCCCTGTGGAAAAATACCCTTAAAAACCCCTTTTAAAAAATTTTTGAACCAAATTTTTAAACCCCAACCTGGGTTTTTTGGTAATGGTAATTTGGTTTTGGGTTAGAGGAAAAAAAAAAAAAAGTATGTTAGGACATCCCCAAAACCCCCAATTTTTTTACAACTTTGATCCCAAACCCGTGTCAAAAAAACAAGGCCCGATTTTTAGGAACACAACCCCCGACAGAACCTCTGATGCAGATGTGAAAAGGAGTTTAAAAGAGAATCAAAAAAAAGTAATAATGAATTTTGTCTAAATGTTATTTACAGTTTTTCCATGGAAAATATTTTGAGTCCACAAAAACAGGTTTTAGTAAATACTTTTTTTTTTTTTTTCCCCGCCCCCTTAATTTTAAGCCAACCCTTTTGGTCTGAAAAGGGGCAAGTAAATTTTTTGAAAAACACCTGGTGTTTTTTGGATGCCTCCCAAAGTATGTACACCCCTTTTCCTATCCTCTTTTTGTCCCCCAGAGGGAAAAATGGGAGATTCGTGGCAGTTCTAATTTATGGTTAAAAATTTTTAAATTTCTGCAGTCACAGTGGACACACTCTCTATGAAGGATGCAGCTGTTTTTTTTCATGTCGGTTGCTTTTCTGCAAATAAAAGATCCTAAATGGGCCCGTGCAATTTAAACAATCCCAAATGTTTCATTAAAATACTTTCCCCAATTTTTTTTATAGGGGGCTGAACTCTACAAGGATGCATTATAGGGTTTTTTTCATATCCTGACAAAGCCCTACACACAAAAATAAAGGGAAAAAATTTTACACAGATGCGGAAAAAATAATATAAAACAAAAAAAAGTTCAAAAATAAAGTGCAAATATTTTACATTTAAACAATTAAAGTATGGGAAAGGGGTTTTTAAATTTAAAAAAAAAATTTAAAAAAATTTTTTTTTGGGGTAACCAAACCCTTTTTCCTTTTAAAAACCCCCCATCGTTTTTAACAACTTTTACACCCGATTTTTAAAGAAAATCGTCAGGGGGTTGTTCCAAACATCTTGGGAAGTAACCACCCGATTTTTTGTGCTTTTAGCTTGCTCCCAAATCTTCTGTCTTTCATGTAATTTCCCGAAAAGACTCGATGACGATAAAATTTAGGGCTCTGTGAGGGCCCATTTTAGGGCTTCAGGGAAAAATTGTCCACCCAAAAAATTGATTTTTATTTAAGCGCCGGTCCCTATACTTTTATATAAAAATCTAAGGCTTATTTGG